>JASAND010025657.1:0-44356 GCA_030248195.1 Trissonchulus latispiculum
GATAATACATATCGTGAGTCTCTTTTTGCGTCTCATCAAACGGGTGAAAACATGATGGGTGGCATGTACATGCATATTTTGTTGCACTTTATAGTTGAAGGTCCAACGGATCTTGCAACCTCAACTGGTCCGTTACTGCAACGACAGGCAATGAAGAGTCGTAAGCCTTGCATTACGGTATACCCACATTGCCTTTTGATCCTTTATATGAGCGACATCTTCTGCCAAAACTGTTATTCTGTGTTATTTCCCAGCGGCTTTCCAACTACTCCTAGTAAACGAAAACGTAACGAGCAGGAACGTCTTTTCTCGGCTTTGATGACACTTGAACCGGCTCCACATGGTCGATATACTCTTTTGAATGAACCGCTTGATACGTTTGAACCAAAGCAAGTTCGTGCAACTTCGGAGCCACCGCCAGTTCGTACGCGTCAAAATCCTCACATTAAACGAGTGATAAATTTGCCAGAAGATGCTTCTCTAAACTTTTCGCATCCTCAGCTTGAAAATTATTGTCAACTTCCACCATGGCCAAAAACCTCAGTTCCACCTTTTTACTAAACCTACTGACTAATTACCTTTTCCGGATAGAAGTGTAAAACGTAAACCCTCACGAGCTGAGTATTATGCACAAAAGGGTTTAATTCCATCTTTAGTTTAGTCAGTTGATTCTTTGTTTTCTTTTTCCATCCTTTTGTCGGTTATAACATTCCCACCTACGTTGGTGAGTTGTCTTTCTGGACAATCTACGCAACAGGGTCATTGGTTTTGCTGAGTGCGAACTTTTTGGCTCGCTTTCTAGTGGAAACCGTGACTCATCCAACTCAAATTCAAATACTAATTTTGGCATCTTTCTCAGAAGCATTTAACCAGTTTAACCAGAATATAAAAGTGACGCTCAAGTCTGTAAAATGGAGTTAAAATGGATTAATAGTTAGCTTATTGACGGGTTTATTCAGGGATTTAGCGACGAAAGTATCAAGTGACTTTTTCGAGGCAAAATGTAGTTTGTGGAGTAACGATTGTGTACGCCTCATGACGCTATAGACGGTAGACTTATTTTGGACTTTTTGACAATACTTTATATGAGAAGGACCTAACGGGCGTAAACTACGGAAACTTAAACCGAATTGATATACGCAGTATTAGTATTGGTTTTGATATGGTATTAGTATTTCACAATAATCTAAGTTTAGGGAAGTTCCGATGCTAAGGACTTTAGGTGAGGACGCTTGATTTAAAGCGGTGATAGTTTAGTTTGAAGCTCGCCCAGATAGTGATAACATAGGATACAAAAAGGAATGCTGATCGCCCTATGGTTTTTCATCTTACACTGCCTCATAGTGATACCTACTGAAATTATCAGCGTGAGACTTAACAAAATAAAAATTTTGTTTTGCAACAGATCAACAAAGGGTGATCTTGGAAGCTTTGCCAGTAGACACGTGCAGGTTCTGTTGCATCGAGGTCTTCTGGTGACTAATGGGTCCGCCCAGCGTGCATATAAGTTTCTATAACTGAATGCAAGCAAAGTGTGCTACAAAGTACGCGTATACGCTGCAGCCTAAACTTTCTCTGCAAGCATTATTGACTTCTAGCATGTTAGCAGGAAAATGTAGAAAGGAATACTACGTTTGACTCAATCAGCTGTGGTTTTTCTTAGAGGGACTAGACTTCTAATCAAACGAAGAGAACCGGTTTTTCCTTAATTTTTGACTAGGACAACGCTTACGTTGTTTCTAGCCCAATAGTTGGTTTGAATTTGGGATTTCTAATGTTTTCTGTTCTGAGAATTTCTTGTTTCCTTATTTTTAGTAGCTTCTTTCTATTCGACTTTTTAATAAAGGTGCACAGACAAGTACCAATGAATTAGATTGATTTGTAGTTAATTTTACTCAAAATAGTAAGCTTTACTTAGTAATGAAGTCTTACAAATTATATATATTGGTCATAAAGTTGACCGATCTAACCGTTTAAGTTACTATCTATCTAAACTCTATTATTTTAACTCAATTACACAAGAGTACGTAGTAACTAAGAGTGTGACGCTTGTCACGCTCTTCACGCTCTTAGTTATTATGTACTCTTGATATTATCAAGACTTTGACAGCGTGAAGCGCCAACGGCCTTGTTTAAGTCATTAAGATTAAGCTTTTCTATAAATTTTCTTATACTACAGAAGTGTAAACATAAAAAGTTGCAATGTTCCTTAAGTTTGACTCAATTGTAAAGCACACAGAAACTTTTCGATTAAAAGCAATATTAATTATTCACCATTTTGAATTAAACAATCTTGATCGATCGATTCATTAATTGTAGTCTGAATTGTTTTCAGTCATGTCATTTTTTGTTCGTCAAAGTAAATTTCGGCACGTTTATGTTCGTCCATTCAAACGGGAATTCTGCCTTGAAGACATCCGAATTACTAAAATTTCATGGGATGCCACATTTTCTGCAGTTAACACCAAATTCTTGGCCATTATAACTGAGGGATCTGGCGGTCCCTTTATTGTTGTTCCATTGACAAAGGTAATTTTAGAGCACAGTACCGGCTTGAACCAAATAAGCTTATTAAAGTGTTAATACTAGCATCGGATTAGCGGAAGACTAAGTATTCCTTCAATAACTATGCCAGTAATTCTTTCCTCTCCTCAGCTAATTGGAAGCTGAGACTTAAGGTGCCTTCATAGTCGCGAACGCAGGTGTACGCGCGTCGACGCGCGTCTACGCGCGTCTACAAACGTCAATATCATTTTGCGCGCATCAACGCGCGTCGACGTGCGTCGATGCGCGTAAACTGGCATGCTACAAATTGGCGCGTTGACGCGCGTTGATGCACGTCTACGCGCGTCGACGCGCATCGACGCTTCCAGTGCTAGCATATCACCAGGACGTGATGTCACGTTTGAGGCGTCGACGCGCGTCTACGCGCGTCGACGCCTCAAATGTGACATGGCAGTGTAGCGCGTTGACGCGCGTCAACGCGCGCCGTTCAGTTCACCGAACCAGGTTAATGGTGATTTCATAGTCCCTGTCGCCTCTAGCGCGCGTCGACGCCTCCAAATGTGACATGGCAGTGTAGCGCGTTGAAGCGCGTCAACGCGCGCCAACGCGCGTCTAGGCGCGTAGACGCGCGCCTAGAGGCGACAGGGACTATGAAATCACCATTAACCTGGTTCGGTGAACTGTATGCTAATTCATCCATTTCCTGACTGAATTTATCCTGCCTTTGTATTCTTAAAATTGTAAATTGTTTTTATTCCCGGAAATATAACGAAAAGATAATCTAAACCTTATGTTTAGGTGGGTCGTGTTGAGAAGGACTATCCCTTGGTTGATGCTCACAAGGCACCTTGCTTGGACCTAGCCTGGTGCCCATTCAATGAGAATGTCATTGCTAGTTGCTCAGAAGATGCAACGGCAAAAGTTTGGCATGTATGCTATTAATTAACTATGTATAAGTTGTATTTAGTTTTGAACAGTATAAAGCCAATACCCTATAAGATAGGCAATATGTGGGAGAGATCGGGAAACAACTGATATCTAGATTTGATCCCGATTATGAGCACATAAACCCAGATTTGGTCCGATCCCGGCAAACCGTACCATCTAACTCATGAAATTAACTCCTTAAACAAGATATTGTTGCCGCTTACAATTGGGGTGATGGATTTGAAATCCCTGAATTTCAAAAGTTGCCACTGAAAAACTGTAATTAGAAGAAAAGACACATGTAAACAGACCAAATCGGAAGATTGCTGTAGTTAATTGAATATGTAGTCAAAATTTAATCAATTCTACATTTCTGCGGAATGCACCTTTTCACTTAAATCTTTTCATATTTCATTATATTTATTATATATATATATATATATATATATATTTTTTTTTTATATATATTATTATATTATATATATATATATATAGTTTTATTTGGTTTTATATTCTTTGTGTTGTAGATACCTGATGTTGGAATTGTAAAACCCCTGTCAACTCCTCTCATTGAATTAGTTGGCCATCAGCGGAGATGCACACATGTGGTTTGGCACCCCACTGCCAATAATGTGCTGCTTACTGTTGGTAAGTCTTATGCAGATAGGCCTATCTTAATAAGTGAAAGAGAACGAAACTAAAATATGTGAGTACAGCACCTCCGACCCGAAATGTTCGAAGATGACGTGGGGAGTCAAGTCCACAGCCTTTGGCGGTCTAGGTCAGCACTCAACCGAATGAGCCATCCAGGCACAACCGAACCAAGCCTAAGTTTGAAGTTTTTCCCAAACTGTAGTGAAATTGTACATAGAAGACGCTTTCGCGCCAGACCATATAAAAGTGATCCTGTGACCCTGTGAATGGTTTAGTAAGTCATTAAAGGTGTTATCTACTTAACTTTTGTTTCAGGAGGAGACCTGAAAATCCTTCTTTGGAACGTTGCCAACGGCGAAGCTTTAATCGAAATCGCGGGCCACCCGGATCTGATATGGGGCGTTGCTTTCAACTACACTGGTTCCAAGATTGTAACAACCTGTAAGGACAAGAAAATCAGAGTGATTGATCCACGAACCGGTCGAATTTTGCAGGCATGTTTGAAACATACTGTAACTCACTCTTAGAAATGTTCCAGTAGAAACTACAGGAATCACTTTTGTAGATGATAAATACAAAAGCTTTTGTAGAAAATACAGGTTAAGTCTTGTAATTTATACAGGACATCGTTGGTAGTTTTTACCGAATATACCTTGGTAGAATTGGTTACAAGTTAGACCAGTATTCAATACAAGTGAAATCTATAGTTTTCACTGCTTTACAGGTTTACTCTACAAGAAAGTACTCGATTCTCTGATAACGCAAACTGAGAATATAAGGGTGACAGTGATCAAAATTTTTGAAGACTGAAATTTTTGAATTTTTTCAAATTTTCAGCCTTTAAACACCCCGTGGGTGAATTTTTTGTAACGGCCGCTCCCTGCCGAAAATTTTTTTGGAGCGGCCGCCCCCCGCATCTACCCCCCCCCCCTTTTTGAAATAACATGATCGAGCGGTCGATCCGGTAAAATTTACAGGCTTTGTCTCGTAAAACCTATAGGTTTGGTATCTGATTCAGGATTGTCCAAAAAGTCGAACAAAACTACAGGTTTCTTTAGTATTTTCTACAGGAAACTTTTGTAATAAAAACTACAGGTTTTCTTAGTATTTTCTACAGGAAATTCCTGTAACTTTTACTATTGGAGAGGCCGGTAAAAAATACACAAGTTACTTTTGTGGAAATACAGGAAGCTCCGCTAGTGACTGACCGCACAGGAGCACTTTTGTAGAAAACTACAAGAATTCCTGTAATTTCTGCAGGAGTCTTTTTAAGAGTGCTAAAATAAAGATTTGTGATTTAAATTTTAATTGCTAGCAATTGTTAGCATGTCGTTTTTGTCGTAGTGTCCAGTTTTTGATCCCCAGTTATTGAATGAATCTTATGTTTTCAATTTCTGTTTCAAAACCGGGCCACAGTTTCGATTTATAATTTTGGCATCAGACCACAAATAGGTAAGCTTTGCAAACACTTAATTTTTACCATTTTGGTGAAAATATGAATTAAAAAAATTTCAACATTTCATTCGGTTTATGCTTTGCAAATAATTTTAGTTATTAGGCATATAATATGATTGGTAGGATTTTGCCACTCAGTTTGAGTTTTGTCTGCTTTAGCAAGGTCAGGGCCACGAAGGAGTGAAGCCTCAACGTGCCATTTTTGTAAAGGATGGGCGAATCTTCACTACTGGTTTCACAAAACGAAGCGAACGAATGTATGCCCTCAGGGATGAGGTATATGCCATTATGACATAAAATGTGTTCAGCATTTAAATTAGAATTGTGTTGCTCTCTGTAAGCCTTAATACGTTACCCGCTTCTGAAGGAAAGGCAGCAGATTAATATTGAATTGGCCGCCAGACAGGCGTGAAAAATAAGTTGAAATTTTGCTTCACCCCTCTTGTATGGGACACTTACAGGTTTAAGGGGGGGGCTACTAAAATCGACTTGCCCCGACTTTGTCCGATTGGCCTACTTTTTGGCGAAGATATAGAGCATGGGTGTGGTCAAAAAATATCGGGTACTGAGATCTTAGTTGCCTTCCAGCCATGTGCAGCCGTCGCGTTTATGTGCCTGACCCCCCCTTTTTCGCAACTACCAACATAATTAATTAAAAATTTCTACTCACTGCTAGGCCCAAGCTTCAAAGCTGTCATTCGCCAATATGATTTGGAACATAGGTCCCTACCTGCAGAAAAATACTAGATGTTTGTATCTTATCTGCATCTAAGGGAATTACTCTTCAAAGTTGAAGTTCGGCAAAAATTTAAAAATTTTTGGCTAACGAAAGGAAAATTTTATTACTGGTGCGAGCTATGAGGCTGTAATTTGGCATAAAAGGAGGCCCTATCGGAGTACTCATTTGTGCCAAATGGCAAGAAATTCTGCCGCGTGAAAAAATTTTTATGTCAACTTTAATCTTCAAAAATTGCCGAAACCGCCATTTTCAGTCTGTCGGATCCTGTGTAGAGGCTTTCTGCAGCCATAGAAGTCGCAAACCTTCACTAATCGAGCTGAAATCTTTTGTGGGGGTGTTTTCGACCTCGCTGAGTTGAAATATCTCAAAAAATTTTAATTTCGAAAAAAATGATTTTTTCGATTTCAGGGCTACCATTCCCCAAAAAAGGCGTTTTAGGAAATTTTTGAAGATTAAAGTTGACATAAAAATTTTTCACGCGGCAGAATTTCTTGCCATTTGGCACAAATGAGTACTCCTATAGGGCCTCCTTTTATGCCAAATTACAGCCTCATAGCTCGCACCAGTAATAAAATTTTCCTTTCGTTAGCCAAAAATTTTTAAATTTTTGCCGAAACTTCAAATTTGAAGAGTAATTCCCTTAGATGCAGATAAGATACAGACATCTAGTATTTTTCTGCAGGTAGGGACCTATGTGCCAAATCATATTGGCGAATGACAGCTTTGAAGCTTGGGCCTAGCAGTGAGTAGAAATTTTTAATTAATTATATTGGTAGTTGCGAAAAATGGGGGGTCAGGCACATAAACGCGACGGCTGCACATGGCTGGAAGGCAACTAAGATCTCAGTACCCGATATTTTTTTTGACCACACCTATGCTCTATATCCTCGCCAAAAAGTAGGCCAATCGGACAAAGTCAGGGCAAACCTTTAGTAGCCCCCCCCTTAATGGAACTACCGTATCCCTTGTTGGGAAAGGGCTCCTGAGCTGGTTGTTTAGTGGTTGAAGCTGGATGTTTAAAATTTGGTTGCTGAAAAAACGTTAAAAAATCAAAAAACAAAAGTAAAAGAATTTATTGAAGCTGACTGTTTGGCGGTCGAGAGAGTTTATAATAACAAATCAGAAATCGAAATACGCAGAAATCCGATTGGATAATGCTTAACACCCAAAAAATGAGTTCCTTTTACTAGATTTTCTCCATTTTGGAAATCTAGACATTTATTCACTGATTTTCCTTAAACAGTTATTAAGCTTTTAATTTACCTATTTATTATCTTATCTATCACGTGTACGTATTTTGTTCAAGCTTTCTACTTGTGGGGAAAGTAAGTGTACGTATTGTTTCAAATCGTCTCGCCCATTCTCAGATTCTATCTTGTACTTACTTTAAAACCTTCTTCTCAGCTTGCCTTCATTAAGTATGTGTCATCTTAGGACAAAGTAAACGTTTTTGACTTTTGTAGGAAGCTTTGGAGGAGCCCATTATTCAAGAAGAGCTGGACACCAGTAATGGAGTACTCTTCTCCTTCTATGATCCTGACAGTGGACTACTTTATTTGGCCGGAAAGGTATTTTAGGTATTTTCCATGGATATGAATAAAAACGCTGGTAAAATGCTGATTGCTGTTACAACCTAAGCTAATCTTAGCTGTTAGATATGAAATTAAAAGGTGATGCTCAATAATTGGCATCGGTGTGTAGAATTAACATCCAATAGTTTAATATGTGTCTGATGTGCTTAATATGCGTTTAATATCTGAGTCCATAAGTTTCATTTATTTTTACTTTGTTTGTTCTGCATATTTTGTTAGTTAATTTTAATTTATTGTATTGTAATCTTCTTAGTTGGTAATAAAATTATTAATAATGAACCCTTTGGTGAAATGCTGTACCGTCTAGCCTTTTCACAGTTCCTACATTTTCCAGTCACCGCCCAGGTTACACCTACATGACTGTAGGGACATGTACATAATTTTTGTTTTTAAGTATTTTTGCATTTAATGATCACAAGAGTCACAAATGATAAGAGATTGTTGTTACAGAATTATAATTTCTTGTAATTCTGTCTGTTTATTTTTGTTTAGGGTGATAGCAACATTCGCTATTATGAAGTAAACAACGAAGCTCCTTTTGTTCACTTCATCAACGTCTATTCTACTCCTGAACCACAACGTGGTGTTGCCTTTATGCCAAAGCTTGGATTGAACATTTTCGAGAATGAAATCGCAAGGTACAAGTCCTCACCTGTGATTAGACTGTTACTATCAACTGATAGATTCAGAATCAGTGGATGCTTGCTTAGTACTGAAGTGCAAACTGTTAAGGTGCCTTCGTATTCGCGAACTCATAGACACGCGTCCACGCCTCAAAATGTAACATGCCGTTTTAGCCGTTTAAAATCATTTAAGTATACTTGTTAGGCATGGGCACGGGCCCAAAAATTTGGACCCGGGTACGCGGTGCCACCCGAAGCCCTATGTCGGGTAATTGCAACACTCCGGGTACCCGGGTAACCGGATACCAGAGATGGAACTGGGTCACCGGGTCACTGGGTCACCGGGTCAGTTCGCGTCTTTTTTTAGACCGGGTCAAGAGCTTCCGGTCTTGACCCGGTTTTATGAACTACCTCAAATATCTGAAATTTTTGGCTTACCAAGCTAAAATTTTAGCTTAAATTTTTGTTCGATGTCCAATATTAATTTGCTTTTTTCTTGCGTTTTAGTCTTGAGCATTTTCGCAGCTTGGGGTTATTTGAATCTGTCCGTCTCTGGCAGATTATTGTTTAGCTTTATCGGTTTCATGATTATTGTATAAATCTAATAGTACTACATGGTTTGCTGATTATTTTCGCAACCAAGGTAAATGTTGAATATAAGCGTACAGTTTAATTTCATTTAACGCAATACATAATAAAAACCAAATTTTTAAAGTACTCCGTGTTTTTGGACAAGCACTTATGTATATTACACCCTGCAAAATTTCGCAGACGGATAAATTATTGGTTTTGCCAACTCATTTCTGCATAAATTTAGAAAATGCTACAGTTTCTATTCAATACATTTTAAAAAAAGCTAGAGCAAACATGTCGTAATTTATTCTTTTTGGGGTGGTGACGGAACATGGAAGCCAAAAATTTAGCGTTCTTAGGCAAAATTAAAATTTTTTGCAGATTTTGGAATTTTCTAGAAAACCTGGTCACCGGGTCACCGGGTCAACCCTAAGTGACCCGCTTCCATCACTGCCGGATACCCGACCACTTTCGGGTACCCGAGAAATTTTTAATCCATTTTTCGGATTTGCCCCTGCTGAAATTTAACTTTTTCAGGGATCTTTATTCACATTGAGCTTAGATTGGATGGATTTTCATTCCTATGCTAAGTTATTTCAAAGGAGTTTTAAAGACTTAAAATAGGGACTTTCAATTAATTGTCACGGTATCAGAAGCTGATGCTGATACAGACAACATTGGTTTTTATTTTATAACCGCGCTCAGATCAGCAATTTTCTGAGTTTCGTACCACCGTTGCCATTTCCGCTTCCTCTAACCTTTAAATGTTAACAAATTTTAGAAGACATTTGGATTATAAGAGCAAATCCCCATGACAAAATTTAGCTACATAACTTCAACTACTTGTCTCTAGGAATTGGAACAGCACAAAAGGCGGTAAACAAGCAAAACCTGCACGAAGCACTAAGCTTTACGTAGTTTCTTTTCGTTTCCTTTTTCGTAACTTCTTAATGAAACCACTTAAAAATAAAATGTCTTGGATAAAAACTAATTTTTTTGTGATCGGACAGTACACTGTACTGACAACAAATGTAAAATTTTAAACTCACTCACTCAATAAATTGACTTATGTGTTGAGATTAGTGTTTACATTTTTCATTTAGATTAATTGTATAATTTTTTACCTGAAAACAATTGCTACTTTTCAATTTCCTTTCCCTCTCTCTGTCCTTTTGCTTTTGGAGTAACTTTACCTACCTAACGTAAAACTGATGAGAGATGCTAGTCCTTTAGAACTTTTATTAAACGTTTACAAGACATTTATTAAATATTCCTTGAAATAAATTCATTCATTGTCATAACGATTCCATGTATCCGAAGAAAGTCAAAGTAACCATCTCCCTCAACTTGGATAAACTTTCTCAGTCACTAAAACCGTGCGCATACCAAAGAATCATCCAAAAGCTCGTATGCTCAACATTTGGTTAAATGAATGTTCAAACTATCTGGGAGCATTTTCTTACTTCAAAATTCAGTTTAGGAACTGCTAAAGTTGACAAAAATTGTAACCTAATGAGCGTTGGCAATTAGTGAAGGAAGTTTTTCAACTTTGACCATGTGGCATTAAATAGAATCACTAAGCTTTCAAGATATCAGTCACTATTGACACCATCTAATTGTACCTAGTATTGTTACTTACAGTTTAGAGAACAACGCAGAGCTGTGGCAAAAGTCACTAATTTGATGAAAACAGTTTTGTTTGTATCGTGTGAATTTTAAGTTTTAATTAATTCATCTACTTCCACATATTGCTCCAACAGGAATTTAAAGTAAGAAAAAATTATTAGAGCAAGGTAAATTTAATATTTTAAGAACAAATCTAAAAATAGAAAATTATAAAATGTTTGAAAAATACCAGGACTAATTCCTCTTCCTATTACTTCTTTTTTCTGTTGTAGTATCTTTGTATAATACTAAATTTTATAATAAACTGAAAAATCTTCGGTGGTTACAAATTTTCTTAGCCAAAAATTTTCGGTGGTTAAAAATTTTCTTAGCCAAAAATTCTCTCTGCTTGATCCAGATTAATCCGGTTTTTTCCGGTTTTAACCGGATATCGGGTACATACCCGAAGCAGGACCCGGGTACCCGAATAGGCTAGTAGGAATCTGGTGGGGCCCCCAAAATTGGAAGACAAAATTAATCCTTTAATTGCTCTCCTGCTGAGACGTTGGCCTGTATTAAAGAGAAGTGGAAAGGTCAAATGTAAAGGTCAATAGTTTGGGGGCCCCATCAGATTCTCTAACTGCAAAATGAGTACAAAATATTGAAACTTTCTATAAAACAATAGTTTAAAAGTTAGAGCAATGTTATAAGGTTTTACTATATTATAATAATTAAAGCTTCTCTATAGTGTGAATCTCATTCAATGTGTAACTCCAATATATTAAAAAAATTGTGCTAAGTTACTTACAAATATTATTATAGTTATTACTTGTCAAATACTTGAACACTGTTCGAATTCCAAAACTGGAGACTTCTAAAATTCAATATATATTTTGTACTTTCGCACTAACTTTGCAGTTAGAGAACCTGATGGGGCCCCCAAACTATTGGCCTTTACATTTGACCTTTCCACTTCTCTTTAACACAGACCAACGTCTCAGCAGGAGAGCAATTAAAGGATTAATTTTCTCTTTTCCAATTTTGGGGGCCCCACCAGATTCCTACAAGCCCCCGAATATTTTTGGGTACCCGGGTACCAGTCGGGTACCCGACTGCCCGTGCCCATGCCTGATACTTGTAACAAATTCATGTTCACGCACGCATGCAGGCGCTTACGTACGCGCGTCTGCATGCGTCTGGAACCATGAAATCCGCATTAGGGCAACATGCAATTCGGAATTAGGGCTCATTCGATTCTGACCGGCGTAAAGGATAGATACAGCGAACAAGAAGTCAAAGACCGTTCTTTTGCAACGTTGCCTACCACATAATGTATTATAACCGTACATTCTTTTGGTAGTGCTTGCGTATTTGTTTTCAGAATTTACAAATGTACCAACAAAGGATTGGTGGAAGTACTTCAATTCCTTGTTCCCAGAAAGGTTGGTTTCACTTACAGTCTGGCCTGGTCTAGCTTCGATACGTAGATAAAATGTGTGCAGCAAACATTTTTATTTGCAGGCTACATTGGTCCCACACAAAGTCACACTAACAGAATCAGTTAAAACAATAAAGCAACCTGCTCTCCTGTAATTGTACACTACTCAGGCTGTACTGTAAAAATTTACTAATTTTTTCTGGCTAACTAGATAAAATTGCTACTTAATCGTAAGGTTCTTTGTATTGCATAAATTTAGTCTGAACTATTCCAAGACGATCTGTATCCGGACACGCCTGGTCCAGTCGCCGCACTGTCTGCAGAGGAGTGGATGGATGGAAAGGATGCTGATCCTGTGTTGGTAGGTTGGAGACTCTCCATTCCATTGTATTCACTTGGCGGTGGTTTGTGTGTTAGTTTGTGAACAATGGTGAATGGTCAACTTTAAGTATATGTTTGACACCTGGGACGGTTTAACACGACAACCCCTTCGATATATGTGACGGTTCCTTCCGGAGTAGGTTGGAGAGCGTCTGTGGTTCTTGCACAAGAAATCTTCGTTGAGAAAACCCTGGTGAAAGGAGCTACTTTCGCTTGAAAGTTGTGAAGGCTTCTTCAATTATTCTCTCATCAAAGGTCTAATCTGGGACTTTTTTTCATTATTTCTCACTTTATGCACAGCATTAATGCTTTGTATTTAAATGTTTTCTTTCTTTAGGTATCAGTCAAGGATCGATCTGTTGTCTCATCCACCGGGGACAAATCATCCTCAGCCCCGGCTCTAGCCAGAAGTTCCAGTCAGCCCTCCACTGGTGCTCCCAAGAAGGCCAATATTTTGGCCCAGATTCCCCCACCATCCAGCCCGGCTCCCGCTCCCTCCCGGGCACCCCCTTCCCCGGTCGCTCGAAGCCCACCGGCTGCGGCTTCCGGTTCCTCCGGTCCGCCCTCGCCCAGAACTAGGTCCCCGGAGCGAGAAAAGCCTTCCTACGGGAATCGACTCTCCGCATCGACTGGACCCGGCCAACGGGATACCTCGCCTGCCAGTGTCAGTCCCAGCGGGCCCGGTGCCAGAAGTCCGGCTTGCAGTGTGGCTAGGTGGGTTGTTTCGGTCGGAATTTCTGGAAGAAGGATTTAGAGATAACGATGAGAATATAAGAATGAGAGTGGATTGCACTATGGTGGTCTAATTGCAGGATTATTCTCTACTTGAGTTCTAGAAGTAGTTTAAAAATTGTCTGAAAATTTGGCAAAATTAGGTTTACCAAACACCAATCCCGCTGAAATTTTTAGGCCTTAAATTCGTAAATTCTCAGTTGAAGTTCGGATTAACTCTGGAACCCTTCGGCGAGAAGCAGCCTGTACACGCAAAGCAAATGAATGCAATTCCTATTAAAAAATTTGTAAAATTTTTGAAATTTTTCGAGTTTATAATCATTATCGTAATTATAGGCTTAATATTATCAAGTCACCGACTTGCCGTCTTGCGGTCTGGTTCAGTAATTGTTAATGAATAACAAGTTACAAGCAATACATCAAGCATTAGACCTTCTTTTCTTTTTGAAGTTAATGTATATCATACATGGGCAATGAACTTGGCTCTAGCCTGCACAACCTTCGAGCTCACTGCGCGGGGGGAGGGTCAAATTTCTAATTTTTCACGATATGTGTCGACTGTAGTTTTTACAAAGCTCTGTTATTGTCCCTTTGTCGGAAAGTTTTGCGAACTTACGCAATCCTTTAAGATTTTGATGAATCTCTCACAAAATGCGAAAATTTTTATTCTCTGGTTTTACTAAATAGCAGGGGAATTTTATGAATGTAGTTATAACTTTTTTTAAATAAATTAGCAGTATGTTTTTAAAATTCAATTAGCAGTATGCATTATTAACCAAGTAATATAGAAGTCGAAACTAATTTAAGGTGCTGGTATCCTTTTGTGCAGTGCTTTTGTGATTTTTCGAAACACTATAACTTTCCCAATTTTGGGAGTTGGAAAGAGCTTTATACATAGTTTTATAGCTTACAATCTACACATTTACACGAGCTCACGAAACTAGCAAAATTAGGAAAAAATAGAAAAATTTTCTCACATGCTTACACGTGACAGGCGGAATACTGTCCAAAAATTTTTGAACATCGATTTCTCAAACTTGTAGAATCGGACAAAATTTCATCTTGTGCAATGATATCAAGGACATGTGGGCAGAGGGACATTTTTTGGATTTCGCTCAACGAGTCTCAATGCTCCAGAAAATCCGGCAAATGTGAGATGACACGAAATTTCGCAACTTTGTATTAAATTTTCTCGCAACGCTCAAACCGAGAAAACTGTACCTCCGCAAAAGTGCGAAGTTCATTCTGCCAAAAATCACGCAAATCCATTGGGTAGTTTTTGAGAAATTGATGTTCAAAACAAAATAATCGCAGTATTGCTAAAAACGTTTTTCAGTGAATTCTCTAGCATAAAGCAACGAACTCCAACGAATAGGCATTGATGAAATGTGCAATTGGACGATGTATCGATTGAGCATAAGCCGAAATTGACTGTAAGATTTGGCAGTAATTTTGAAAAAAACTGATTTCTTCAAAAATAGCCATTTTTGACCCCAAAAATTCGCTTTTGGCTTTTACTGCCTTAACCACTAGAGATAGCTCAAAGGTTGTAAATATTCACTTTGGAGCCCTCTTTCCAGCTATAGCAACCAATCCGGTGTATCGACTACGTACTGAGAGAATAATGGCAAAAACCAAAGCTTTCTTATCTTTACACCTAAAAATCCTTGACTGGTCCCAGAATGTCAACGAGCACAAAAATAATTTATTTGGAAAGTTTCATCCACTTTCATAAAGAATTGAAGCTTGTAGGGTCGAATTTACACAAAGCGATATCAGCACCTTAAGTGACAAGTAATTTTAACAGAATATATAGAAAGTCGTGGGGGTTTGATACCACCATCAAGGCGATGGGAAAATATGTCCTTTATATCACATAGCACAAAAAGAACTTGGCTGATTCTACAGTTTTGAGAAATCGATGTTCAAAAATGTTTGGTCTGTATTTAGCCGTCATGGCAGAAACGTTTTGCAAGTTTTTCGCTAATTTTGCCAGTTTCGCAAAACGGTATTTCTTGGAAGCGGAATGGGGGCATTCCCCGACAATGAACACAAAAATCTTCTTTAGATGATAGCACCAGTTTCCTCCGTTTTAAGTAAGAACATATAATCATGAGCATGTATATAAGTAGAATATATAAGCAACTGCAGGTGAAACGACCAATATAGAATGGAACAATTAAGAGGTGCCGTAAAAAGGGCCGTAAAAATTAAAATGGGGGTAGCGATAAAATCTTTGCAGCGGGGGATCTGGGGGCTGAGCCCCCTTGAAGTTGAAGAAATTTTTAGATTTTGCAATAAAATCGGTCTTCGGAACTCAAATTCTTTTCACTTTGAAGAACCATGAAAGTTTTTTAAAACTCCACAATATTTTTAAGCAAAAATAACAATTGTCTACGAGAAATCTGATACATTTCAAGATTTTTCTTTACAAACGCAATAGATATGCCGTTTAAAATTAGGAAATTCTTTTGTTTTTAGTAGCACGAAATTTAAAGAAGTGGGAAATTATTTGGTTTTTTGCCTTTTCTCATTTTCTTTTCATTTTCTACATTTTCTCCTTAATTTTTTCACACCTACTAATCATGACGGCGGGCGGCCTCCCCATGATCCGTCCCTGGCATTGGGACGACAGCCCTCAGAAAAAAACCAGAGCCCAAACTACGGTAAATTGTTTCACGAAATTAATTGAGAGCAGTCTTGGAATGGCAATTGCGGAGCATTTTGGTTTTTGGCAGCGTATCTTTTAAGCGTTTGACTGCGAACTCAACTCAACGTTTTAAGCTACAAATGCGCCGAAGGTACAAAATTTTTTGAAAGAAATGTGAAGAAAGCACCCTTGGCATGGAAACTTTCTAAGGAAATGAAAAAGAAAACACACCACAGGTCCAAAAATTTTGGAATAAATATGTAATGAAAGAGGCAGCAGTTTTTAAAGGAAATGCAATGGAAAACGCACCGGAGGCGCGAAAATTTAAGGAAAATATAAACGAAAACACGTTTGATGGTGCAAAATTTTTAAAACAATGTAATGGTCAACGCGACGCGAAACGTTTTAAATTAATGTAATGGAAATTTCGCCAAGGGCGAAGCCGACCAAGAAATTTTCAGACCATTTTGTTGCAGGGGATACAATTTTTATGCGCGGGGTAAAAACTGGATGCATGGTTTAAAACTTTAATGCACTTTGTTGCGCGGGGATACGTAAAAATTCTGTTGCGCGGGGTAAAAATTTTGTTGCGCGAGAAAAAAATGTTAATGCACTCTGTTGCGCGGGGGTAAAAATGTTGTTGCGCGGCGATAAAAATTTGCTGCGCGGGATAAAATATTGAGGCGCTTTCTTGCTCGGGGTAAAAATTTTACTGCGCGGGGATAAAATTTGCTGCGAGAGTTAGAAATTTTGTTGTACGGGATAAAGTTCTAGGATGCTTTGTTGCGCGGGGGTCAAATGTTGCTGCGTTGCGCCGGCGATAAAGATTTTTTGCGCGGGACAAAATTTTGATGCGCTTTGTTGCGCGGGGGTAAAAAATTTGTTGCGCGGGATAAAATCTTGAGACGCTTTCCTGCGCGGGGTAAAAATTTTACTGCGCGGGGGTAAAATTTTTGCTGCGCACTGCGCGGGGGTAAATTTTTCCTAGCCTGCACATGTGCAGGAGTTGTGCAGGCATTGCCCATGCGTGATGTATATACTTCTTTCCTGAACGGAAGTTGTAAATTCGCTATATCTTTATTATCGGTGAAGATGACAATTTCAACAGCAACAGGACAATAAACTGATTAGTATAACTCAAACTCCGACGAATTTACGAAAGTGCTTAACATTTTGTTCTCAGGGCCTTTTCATAAAATGATTAAATGGATTAACTTAAACGGATTAACTTAAATGGATTAAATGGATTTAAAAGACGTATTCATAAAATCACGGATTAAACTACTTAAACGGATTAAACTTTGCCACGACTTAAACGGATTAACTTAAATGGATTAAATTAAGTCATTTAAGTAGTTTAACCCGTGATTTTATGAATACACTTTTAATCAATTTAAGTTAATCCGTTTAATCCTGTAAATTGACAGGGATTAAACTTTAGTGCTTTTGAACTGTTTTTTAAGTGACGGATTAAACGGATTAAGTTTAATCATTTTATAAATACACCTCGAATTAAAGTTTAATCCGCCAAATTTTTATTTTATGAATTTATGAATACGTTTTTGATCGACGGATTAAACTAGTCCATTTAAGTCACGGATTAAACTTTAATCCGTTTAATCCGTGAGCGTATTCATGAAATGATTAAAGTTTAAGTTAATCCGTTTAATCCAATTTATGAAAAGGTCCTTAGTTAGTTTTACTCTGTAGGCAATTTAAACTTTTATGTGTTTTAGTCGAAATGAGCCTCGCAATGAGCCACGCCCTGGTCTACAGAGTGGACCAACCTCTCCCGCCAGATCAGTGGGCAGCGCTAGCGGCACGAGTACAATGGGATCCTTGAGAGCCAGCGACGGCACTGAGGTTCGCCTCTTGTTTTTATTTATATTTTAGGTTTTAGGTTGGACAAACTCAATCATTTTTGAAGCCGAGAAATGATAAAATGTTTTTGAAGTGGATTGATTCCGCCAATGACATCAAAACTTCACCGAATTTGAAATGCAATCAAAAAACTAAAATTTCGGAAAGGTGCTAAGAATACAAAATATCATCAAATACTATCGATCGATTATTGTTCACCTCAAAATCGACTTAAATTCGCTTCGGTCCTAAATTATACTGGTAGGTTCAAAACCGACAATAGAGTGTTCGAGAATAAAAGACTGAGTCTGTCTTCTGCCCTTTTACATTACTTTTGCTTGAGACATTTTTGATTTATTGATTTTGTATTGATTTTAGTTGACAATCGATGAATTGATTTCTGACTGGCAGAAAATGAGGGTGATTCTTAGGCGACATGAACGACGAATCCGTTATCTGGAGGATGTGCTGCAAGATCGAGAAATTGAATTCGACTAAATTCAGTAAAATCCCCTTGTGATTCGAATCTTGTTGTCCATTCGATTTTGCTGAACTCTTGACTTTACGTTTATTCCAAAGGATTCGCCGCATTCAGATGTTTTGCTTAGAATTTAAATTTGACTTTATTCTATATTCTGCCATTTATTTAGTTGCTAGCTTCTTTTCAGAAGCTTGAAGCTTACACAATCTTACCGGTATAAAATCGTAAATTTAAACTCATTTTTTAAAATGTTTACTGCATGCAACTGCTAAAAATGCTTTTATATTCCTAATTTTGCGTGTATTTTTCAGTTTATTTAGGTACTAATTTACTTCACGTTCTTCATTTTATGTTTCTGTGTCATTATTTTTCGCAGCATTCTTAATGCTACGATGTCTTTCCGTGTTGCAGCTTTATGGGGCCCAACGTCCAAAGCTCGAATTAAATCACTAATTCTGAGATATCGTGACTTACTTCGGACTTTAAGACGTTGAATGGCCCATGGTCTGTTTAAATGTTGTTTGTGTTTTCTTGTATGTCTCTTTGTTCTTTTGACTGTTTCGGTGATATGAATTCTGTAACGATTCGGTTTGGCAATATCTAGTCTTCTTGTTTACATATTTGTTTGTTTGTTTGAAGTAGTCTGTCAAATTTGCGTTTTTATAGTGCCATATTAATAATCTCAGTATGCCTGTATTTTTCTGAGCTTTGAAGCTTAGAAATGAATGACTGTTCCTTTTTGCTGTTCTGCTTTCATTCGACGTTTCATACTTTGTTCAGTGGATAAAGTTACATTTCTCTGAATGAAAAGATATTAAATATCTATCCACAACATTATACCAGGAATCCTTGTGCCCGATCATTTTTGTGCTTTTCATTATGGTCAACTACCTTTGTTTTGTAATGTATTAACTATTAATGACAATTTAGCACAACATAAAAATTAGTTTATCAGATCAGTCAGATCAATAAAAATAATATAAATTATTTTTACTTGTCGCTTCTACCGGATAGATTCAACATTTGCTTCTGAAACTAGTTCAGAACCCATAGACTCAGTTCTATGAAAATTAGTATTTTCCATACATCTGTTCTGACTCTACGTTTGTGTAGTTTTAATGCAATCTACGTGCCAAAATTTTATGGTGCTGCTACCTGATTTCATATATGTAATATTTTATATATAGCTAGGCAAAAAATTGTATTGTGTAATTATTTATTTAATGCAATGTATCACTGCTCTATTATTAATTAAGCTTTGTATTTATTCGTAGTAGCCTTCCCTTCGATCCATCAAAGGCGCATTTACGTAATTTTGTTGTGCTTCGGTTGCCCCTTTACCAATTCTCTTAATAGTGTATCTTTAATCAAAAAAGATACTGGTGGCGAACGGGTATTGAGGCTGTTTCACAGAACCGGTCCAAATTCCGTGGGACTGATCTCACTCTGCAAAAATGTTTTGAAGGATAAAAAATTAAAAAATTCAGTCTTTCCTAAATGTTAACCTTCGCTCTCCTCCTAAGTTTACTTCCAGCGGACCGTATCAGTTTACTTTATCATTAAGACTTCGTGGATTTTAATTAATTATTAACTTTTACTAGCATTTAATTGTGGCGAAGATGCAAGTTTCGTTAAATTTCTCAAACTTTCAATTTCCGTGACCAAGATGTTAACAATACGTACGTAACTATAACCGAGACTGCAGTTGTGGAACTCCTTCTCTCAGTGTGAATTTGGAACAAATGTTTTTCAAAACATTTGGTTTGTCCCCAGTTTGTCAATTCCCCAGTTTGTCAACTTCCCAGATAGTCAACGCTAATCCCTATAATTAAGGTTGTCCCCAGTTTGTCAACGCTTTTTCAGTTCATACCCACTTGGTCAACTCTTTTTCAGTTCATCCCCACTTTGTCAACTCTTTTTCAAGACATCCCCACTTTGTCAACTCTTATTAGAATTAATCAGGTTTTCTTGGGGGGAACAGCTTTAACTTTCACAAATAATTATAGTTAATGTAAATAGAAATATTATTTAGTTTAATTATTTATTTATCTGCAAGATTTGATCTGGAAAACATTAAATGAGTAGAGATTTTAAAAATTAAAAATTTAAATATAATGAGAAATTTAACCTGAATTTAAAGTGAAATTAAAATCTAATAAAACTGGAAATTATTTTCTCAGTTGGTGCCTTCCATGTTTATGACTAAGAACTAAATATTTCTGTTTAAATTAATTAACAAAAATTAATACGTTTTTAAAGTGAAAACTTTATTTCAGTCAGTGTAAAGCAAGTCACCCTAAGAAAAACTGATTAATTCTAACTAGAGTTGACAAAGTGGGGATGTCTTGAAAAAGAGTTGACAAAGTGGGGATGAACTGAAAAAGAGTTGACTAAGTGGGGATGAACTGAAAAAGAGTTGACAAACTGGGGACAACCTTAATTATAGAAATTAGCGTTGACAAACTGGGGAGTTGACAAACTGGGGATACGCCTTTGAACGATTGGAACTAACGTCAGTTAAGATATGTTATGAAATTTATGTGACATGTTAAAAGTTTTATACTATAGCTAGATAAATAATGTTTCTGAAGATTTATGTTTTATGCTATTAAAGTTGCTGTGTGCTGCTTAGTTTTCCATGACGTGCGCTATTTGGATGAACACTACTCTTAGATTGTCATAACCTACTAAACAAATATATACCATCACAGTTCCTATTGATTTTAAGGAGCCAAGCCAAGAAATATTTAGCTTTAGATTGGCCTGAGTCAGTGTTTGTTTCATGCCTGTGGTAAGCTTTTGTTCATTTAGAATGAACTGAACTAGCAGCTGGTTCATTGTTCACTTCAAAAGCTATATATAGTTTCCAAGGGCCTTTTCGCGCGCGAGTTAAAAGAGTAGAGTTAAAAAATTTTAACTCGTTTA
This sequence comes from Trissonchulus latispiculum, assembly GCA_030248195.1. Classification (NCBI taxonomy): domain Eukaryota; kingdom Metazoa; phylum Nematoda; class Enoplea; order Enoplida; family Ironidae; genus Trissonchulus; species Trissonchulus latispiculum. Next base: position 21,141 of record JASAND010025657.1, read on the forward strand.
ACCCTGCAGGCGAGTTAAAATAAACTGTTTAACTCTTTTAACTCTGCGCGCGAACAGGGTTGAGTTAATTTTAACTCTTTTAACTCGTTTAACTCGTTGCGCGAAAAGTCTCCAAGAATACTTTTCTATCTGTAGCTTTACGTTTCAAAAATAATACTAGAACATTAGAACGTGGTAGACTGTACAATTAACTGAAAATGAACACTGTCTAAAACCTTTTTACCCACAAATTAATTTAGTCCTCATAGCTTCAAACATAACTGTTAAGTATCAGCGTTTCACGGGAAAAAAGAAAGGTTGAAATCAGCGCAATAAACTATTCTCAACGTCCGAGGATTTCGCTGATTGGTTAGAGTACTCCCCTGTCCTCTGTTGTCACTGTTGCCAAATGTGAAAGTTGAAACCAGGATTGAAAGAAGTGAAGAAAAGCATCCATGGCGGGATCGAACCGCCGAGCATTGGATTTTGGGAAGAACGTTCTACCACTAAGCCACGTCGTCGAACCTCAAGTATAGCTTATTATGCTAATTTCAATTTTCAACCCTTCGATGTTCGCGATTTGATATTTAACATAACTATTTTGTTAATTAAAGTTGCAATATAACTTTCTCTTACGTCAAATATTGCGCAGAATCGGTCGTGACCTTTTGATATAAATAAGACTCTGTACATGACTTTCCGCAATAAAAAACGTTTTGGGATCCAACACCAATACGGGCGACCCCGACCTTTGAACTCGGATTTCCAAGAGCGAACTTGTCTTTTTCTTCAAAAGCAATTCTTTTGCCATAGTTCTTGTTTGACGAATAGGTCTCTAACTATTACTCTTGATATTATTAATTTTTGCGAGGAAACCAATATTGCATGATAGTTACATGCATATGCATGCAAACGTTTGCTTCAAGTTCTTTATTGAAATTTTAAAGTGATGAACATCCTGTTGCGTGTGTCACAATCAGCTGGTTTCTGGGAGAACTGCACTTCTTATCATCAAAATAACTGAAAGCTTACAAACCGGTTGTTTCAGTTTTGCTGCCAGAGCTGTATGACAAGCGTTTAATAGTGTTTCAGCTAGCAGTTCTGATAGCTTTCCTTATATTCTGTTGTGTTTTCCCTATTTTGGGAATAAGAAGGTCTAACTTGTATCATATTGTTTCGGTAGTTTGCACCATATGAGACTGGGTCTAATTGTGGCTGCGATTACGTGGGAAGACGACTAACTCGAATTTTTGAATGGAAATCAGTATCTACAAGTGTTTATGTCTATCCGACATGATGTCTCAATTTAATTTAGTGCAATTCAGAGCAATTCTGGTTCAGTACATCTAAGTTTTATCTGATGCTAAAATTTTAGTTTCTATTCAGGTGACTTCTTCTTCTTCTTCTTATCGCTTCTTCTTCTTTTAGCATCCATGCGACAAAAGCACGAGCTCTGCTTTACAAGTCATTTAGATAATGTTGCAATAAAATTGATCTGACCACGTGGAAGAATTCTTGCGCTTACCCAGCTAACACCTTTCCATTTATTAATTTTTGCTATCTAGGCAGTTTGCTACCTACTAATCAGGACAAACTGCATCAGTCCGTGTTCAGTATTTGCTGAGGAGTTATATGTAACACAGGAGCTGTCGAATTCGCTAAACACGTACTCAATGAACTGTAGCGTAAATTGATCTCTATATGTCTATAGGCTTTTCATTTAGCTATCCTTAGGTTAGCTCGGCGTTACCTGATAAACTTCACAGTTTTTTTCCGTCCCTCCAAATCAGCTGTTTAGATAGCTGGGGTGCATTCCGAACTAACTGATCTTTCCTGCAGTATCTTACTCCTAGGATTCCGGGTATCATTAAAGGAGGACTACTCAATTTATGGGAGCTGTCTCAGAAAAGTTCGGGAGTTCAAACTTTTGGAGACCTATATCTAAACCTGTTTCATAGTTTTTACAAAAATACTTTAGTTTTGAATGTTCCTCCCGAGATTCGATCCACTACTTCAGTCATTGCCTTGAGCTCAGAGTTAAATAGATTTAAGACTTAGCTCAGAGTTTAACCCTGAGCTGAAGCTTAGGGCTTGTTATTCTTGACAAGACCTAAGTTGGTTGGTGCAACGACGTAACTGTAACCCTAAGCTATAGCTCAGCTGGATGAGCACCTAAGCTCGGTGTTAAAGTAACAAGAGCTAGCTTAGTCCTGCAAGGCTTATACCTGGAGATTTTTCATGCAGCTTTTTGCTTCAATCCCTCCCTACAGCTATTTAGACAGCTGGACTTGGTACAGAGTTTAATTGATATGCTTTATTTTACCAATTCTTTTATTTTTAATTTAGTAGCATAAGATGACTGATTCAGTTAAGTTCGATAAAGCTTGGGCAGAAGGTGTTGTCAAGAAGGTGGTTAAAACCGAGGCCGTGATCAAAGAATCTAAATGTGACACAATAGCTCAGGGAAAAGGATTCCTATCGGAGATTTATCGAATCACTTTAGTATGGGATAAAGCTAATCCAAATGAGAGTACGTTTAATACAGTATGCTTTAATCTTGTTAAACTCTGTTCCTAATTTCTGAACTAATTGCTATCATAGTTAATGTCTAAATTAATGTTCAAATCGTCAAACGCGCGGAAATTTTCTGTGTGCATCTGAACTGCATTTTGTTTAATAAAATTGTTATTTTATTCAAAGCTATTCTATCCACTATAATAAATTGTTGGCTTATTATTAATTTGTTTGTAGATCTACCTCAGGGTCTAATCGTCAAAAGACCATCCTTACAGAAATTACAGGGTGACGGCCTGCAGGACTTCAGTAATGCAGTTTCTGATGATTTCCTTAGAAAGGTATTAAAATATAAAGAAGTCGGAGATTTCGGTCAATTATGTCTTTGTTTTGTTAATAAATTTATTTCAACACAAACTTCGCTTAAATATTCTTACTTGTGCTCTAATGACTGTCTTTACTAACTTGAGCTTTACTGAATGGGGATTCAGTGAAATTCTTGGTGAAATTAAGGTGGTGATTCCCTTTGGTCACATAAAGTTTGCACCATTATTACTCATTCATTACTTGGAATTAAGAAGCCATTTTTATATCAAAATGTAGCTTGACATTTTCTCTTTTTAATGCATACCACGAAACTAATGTTGCTTTTCTAAAATATTTTTAATACATTTTAGAAGAAGTATAATTTTCCAAAATTTTTGCAGACTCAAGTAAATTTTTTCGCGAGACATCGGTTATATCATTCGATACCTCCATCAAATAGCTGGGGACGATTTTTTATTTATTGTGAAATCGCTCTTCGTTATGGAGAAATAAGCTGAAATGTGTGCGTAACCTGTATTTTGCCCACTTTTTCCAAATTTGTCAAGCGATTACTTTAGCTAGAAAGCAGCAATCGGGGCAACTAAAAAATCGTCCCTGGGTATATTTGTGCAGAACACATTTGTTCAGTAGCAGCCCTCCAGCTTGCATGGTGAATGCTCCACAATCTTTGGAAAAAAATTGGTCGTGCTTTTGCAAAAACGGCATTTTTTATGATAGCAGTCTACAGGATAGCAGTTGCAAGACGATCATGCGTCGGATAATTTGTTCCTGTGTGACCTTCAGATCGAAGCCCTTAGTTTGCTTTTACGGCTTGCGTAGTTCAAGAAAAGGCGGATTATTTGTTTTCTGAGAAAATGACAAGTTTTCGACGCTAAAACAAGAAAATCGGCTGTATCTCACGATAGAGAAAAGCTAGAAACTTGCTTTAAAAAGCAAAAATGTGAAGCTCAATGAGATCTTTCGAATAAATATAGTCATAACTGTATAGCAGCAGCCGAACGTTCAGAAATTGGGAAAAACCACTCTGTCCGGAAATCTAGAATTTTTGAATTGGGATTGCGCGGAGGGTTTTAGAACGCTAAAAGAACTTATTTCTGCAAGTTTCATTAAATTTTATCTTGATTTACGCCGCCAAACAGCAAAATGTGCCCAAAAGGAATCACCACCTTAAGTCGATTTTGTTCACTTTTGGAACCGAAGGGTTGCGGATAGCTTTGGATTCACCAACATGATGCAATCTTCGTGGTTTTGTACATTTTTATTTTTATAATTTTGCACTCTGCTTTCAGGCGCATAACATTGAGGTCTTTTGCTATCAATTTTTCCATTCTACCAGCCAATCACCATTTCCGGTTGCTCGAGTTTTCCATGCCGAAGAGGCGACCGAGTCATCGCCCGGACTTTTGGTTTTGGAGGATGTGAGCAGTTTTGCTAAGTCTCGAAAATTCCAGGAAGGGTTTTCTCTGGGTCAGGTGGAAACACTCTTGAAAGCCATTGCGTCACTTCAAGCCTTCGGTCTGAACAATGCGCAGTGGACGACAAAAATAGGTGGACCTTTTAATACTTTGAATTTTGAATTTTTAAATTTGAAATGCGCATAGGAATTTACCAGTCCTACCTTTATATAGGATACTTCACAAATACAGTAAGCTGGAGGAAAAAATTGTAGTCAATGAGTTGACAAGATTATTTTTATTATTAATTTTGTTGGCATTCTTTTTTAGGTAAAGCAGACGATTCGTTTATGGAAGGAATCATCAAATCACGCGACTCCGCCATTCCAGCTATGCGAGAGACTTTTCCAAACGATTTCAAACTAACTGATTCCCAAGTGGATGATCTTATAGTTAAGGTTAAGGTGAGCAAAAGACAGTGTGTAGAAAGACATTCAGACAGGCAGACCCATAATTTGTGGTTGACTTCAACCTTCAACATTCTATGAAGTTTAGCTTATTACTGTGTTTCCGGGAGCAAAAAGTGAAATCTATTCAGGTTATGTACATTTCTGTATTATGTACTCTTGGTTTTACTAAGGGTGATTATCGTTAGAGTAGTTGGTTCTTCTTACTTAAAACTTGTGGTTATGTAAAAGATAATTGTAAGAACATTTTTATTCCTGCTGGAGCAGGAATGTATAAAACGGAATTTAGTATGTCCAGTGTGTTATGAGTCATTTCTCTATTTAGAAGCCCTATCTTCAGCACAGGGCTAGCTTAGGTCTGATTTTTTTGTAATCAGATTATGCAAATTAGGTTTAGAAACTATTTAAGCAGCAGAACTGACAGCCTCCTCGCAGTCTTCGGCTGTCAGCAATCCACGCGGTTGCATATTTTTGAGCACCATTGTTGCTTGGGAGTAACACGAAGGTGCATAATAGGTAGGTAATTAGGAACCTCGTCCAAACCAGAAGCGTATATTCATAGCAAAGTACGCTTTTGAAAGCGTAGAATATATCGTATATTACTACCGTAGGTTGTATGCAAGTTTTTCCTTTTCTCAATTGAAGTTTAAGCTAGCCTTTTCTCAATTTGAGAGCCACCTGCATAGCTGCACATGTTTAAAAGAAGAGTACAGAAAACGAACTTATTATAAAGCGTAGATTTACTTTCAAACCGTACGTACGGCATGTTTCTAACAAAAACAACGTTTGTAGGTAATATACGGTTCACATTTGGACGAAGTTCCTTACTAGGCTTGTACTGGACTTCACAAGTTCGGTTTGGCAGGCGTTGTATACAAGTCACCTCTTGATTTAGATTTTGTGGGATCGGAAACAAAACTAAGTACAATAATGACAAGTTTTCAAAAATTAGTACCGAAAAGAAATGACTTGTTTGTCTAATTTATACATTTGCTATATGGTTCTTAACGATTTACTACTAAACCAAGTGATATTTTCATTGCTTTGCGATCTTTTATGTGTTAATTGTGTACTGAGGGAATGGAAGTCTGTGCTGCGAAGTTACAAACGCGCGGTAGGCTAGTTCGGAGGATAATTGTAATAAGCAGAAAGAAATGATTGAAACGAGGTCAAGGTAAATAATAAAAGAAACCAGAACCTTCTAATGTTAAATTGGAACAAAAAAATTTTCTAGCTTAAATAATAAAAGGTCTACAAAGGAATATTGCCCCTTTTGGGGCCTACTTGTTTTGATTTAGGCAAATTTAGATACTTAGGTCCCCCACTCATTTATGTTATATTCCAATTGTATTTAGGAGTTATTTTTAAGGCAAACATGGTGAAGTCTAGCGATCCCGCTGCTCATGGTTATCTTCCAGTCTTGGTTTATGGTGATCTTCAGCCGAATAATATCCTCTGGAAAATCGATCCGTCAAATGGAGAAACTACTGATGAAATTGGAGCCCTCGTTGATTTTCAGGTGCCGCTACTGCAATAGAATTTTTTGAAAATGCATTTAATCAAAAATAATACATATATACCTATCTACAGTAATTGGTCACTTTGTCTTACCTAGCAGAAAAAGTATTACTATGCCACCAGGAGTTTCTGAAAATTTCGAATTAATAATAATATTGCAACCGGCCAGCCATCGCTAGTAATTATACACGAGTTAAATTACAACCAATGTCAGGACATCGTGTAAATTCCAGCTTTTCACCTATGATAGCATAGTGAACGGAGATGTCTAAAATTCTTAAATTTATAAAGAAGTTACAGAAAATTGAAGAGAAGTTGTGTGCAGAAGTCATCCACTTCACTCACATGGCTGATTTTACTACAACGGACTCTGCTAACAAATCCTCCCATATGTCGCAATCATTCTGCCTGTGTATATTCTGATTCTATTAATTTTAAGTTATTCTCTCAAGAGCAAACAATGATATCATTAATTTAATGTATCCATAATTCTCTTAATTCCAGCAGTGACTCAAATCTCAACTGAAATAGTTCATTTATTTGCTGTTATAGGTTGTTCATCGTGGACTGCCTTACGAAGACGTTGCCTGCATCCTGTTTATGCACATGGGCCCACAGGAGAGGCGAAAAAATGAAGATCGTTTGCTGAAAGTCTACTATGATACTCTTTGCAACAAATCTACGAAACCGATAACATTTTCTTTGACCGATTTAAAGACGGGATACCGTATGCTGCTGGCGACCTATATCTACATGTGCACAGGCATGATCAGACCCTATTTATCCATGATGCCGGACGACGCGAATTTACGCAAGGAAATTATTGATAAATTAAATGCAGGATATGAAGATTGTGGAGTTTGCTGATAAACTGATTTCAACCTTTTGGAGTTCACGTGATTTGCTGATATTTACATCGTTTTTGTGTTTGTTGTGACATATATATGCATATACATATCAATGTTAAGGTTATGCATTTTTCAAGTGTGTATACAGTAGATACGCGTAGAATACGATTAAATTTAGTTTTGACTTACCTGAATTGTTTTTACTGTTGTTAGTTACTGTTTCCTTTAGGTAAAACTTGGAGATTTTCCCTGAGGTAAAATGTTGGCTGTGAGCAAATACTGCAGTGTCGTTGCACCGGTCGGGGAATGTCGCCATTGCTAATGCGCGCAGTGCATTGTTTTGGCTGAAAGTTGTATGGCTAAGCTGGTTGAGCCAATTGGTTTTGTTGGGTAGGAGCCAAAAATCGCGAGTTAGCGTTTAAGTTTAACTGGTCGTTGACTTGGAAAATTCATCTGGTCTAGGACCAATGTTATCAACATCTAAACTCAGCTTATCACAAAGACGGACCTGATAGTTTTTAGCTACCTACTTCCTTACTTCTTTTGGTAGTTTTTTGATCAATCACTGAGTAACCAGTGATTTCATATGGCGGAAAGCTGCAACACGGAAATTCCTGGGGTCATCCTTCGTTGTTAGACGCATAAGCATTGAGTTTCAATTGCCTGTAGTCGAGGGTATGAAGCTGTGGAGATGGTGACAGGTGCAATAATGAGATGTTATTTCGGATGGGTTTTTAGTGAATCGAGTGCGCCCTCCATCTGGCTGGTCAGGCGGTAATAAACGGCATCGGTTAAACAGTTCGGCTGAAGATCGCGCACCATAAACCTAAACTGGAAGATAGCCATGCGCCGCGGGATCGCTAAAACTAAAGAATCGTCCCCAGCAATTCAATAGATGTATGGAATGATATAACCAAGAGTACATAACATATAAGAGTGTGACAGCTGGCTGGCTCTCTGTTATAAGCTGCAGGTACATGCTGTGTTCGCTAACGGCTGACCCCCCCAAACGTGTATGTGTAACGAAAATTAAAAAATAAGGAAATTAGATTTGCATTCTGAAAGCTTTCGGAATCTGGTTTAGTGTTCTCCAAAAAGAGTCTCAGAAAATAGTATAAAAAGGGGATGTTCTTGCACAATCACGGGGTGATCCTATCGCTAGTATGCTGCAAATAATTCAACGCTACAGTAGCTACTGTCATGGAATAGGGCTCATTCAAAAAGCTGTTATCAGCCAGGTCTCCGGCTACCAGGAAATATAAGAATCTTGTAGTTCGGTTTTGTCTGTCAAAAGTTAGGGAAAGTGATCCAGCAATGGTAACTCATCGTGCATACTGGCCCTATCAAACATGTGAAGTTTTAAACCTGTTTTTTGTATGAATTGTGTTCGTTTAAAACGCTCTTATCAGCCAGGTCTCCGGCTATCAGAAAATAAATCTTGCAGCACGGTTTTGTCTGTTGTCGGTTTATTCACAGGTCCCCTCCGCTGAGTTTGTGTGAACGTATAATGTGCAGCCTGAGTGTCTGTGAATATATGTGAAAACGAGTCTCCCTTCTTCCTACGTTACAGAAAGTGACACTAGTCCTTTCTCGCTGAGTCTACACACATATAGAGACAGAGGGGAACACCACTGAAATTAAGGCACAAGTCACCCCTGAAAAAGAAGAAGCAAGAAACTTAATAGTTAACATTAGTATGTGCAATATAGTAAGACGCTAGCTAATTAGTAAACTACGTAGAAGTTAGGTATCATCTAGGTATTGCTTATTTCATCTTGAACTTCTAGGCCCCCTGTTCGTTATTACGATTTCTTCTTCCTTACTTCTTGTGTTGATCGGCTCTCCTTTCGCCTGCGCGTCTGTTTGGCAAACAAAGTCCAAATCTTTAGAAACGAAACCAATAACTTTAAGTCAAAATATTAAAAAATACCTAAGTTAGTATATTGAAATATTCACTGAATTACATGCCCATACTATGTATCTAGACACACACAAATACAATTAATTCGCAAGTAATTTATGGTCGTTAACGTTTATGATAAAACAGTTTCCAAAACCACCAACAAAAGATTAGTAGGTCCACCGTATAACATTTGGGCTAGTGTTTTGCAAGAATATGCTTAATTAAATCTTTCGGCTTGCGTTGCTCATGAAATAAATGGATAATTCGGGTTTTCAAACTGAACTTAAAGTCAAAAAAGAACATGCACTGTATCTCAGGAATAAGGGGAAGATAAAAACATGATTTCAAAAGCAAAAATGTTGAGCACAACGATTCCGCTCGATTAAATCATGTACTTTTTTGCCTACTGAGCTATCAGAAGAACTACGTACAAGATCCGCTCAGGAGAACGCCGAAGTAAAAGCTGATTTCGAATTCATCGTGAGTGCAGTCCGCAGTGTCGGATCTACCTATCGTGAAATCAACAATAATGCTTCATACCTATTAAAATGGTAACCAAAGGTCCACAAATCATAATAATAAAATAACAAATAATCAAATTTCATATGTTAACAACCAATTCTTCTATTAAGCATCAGAGATGGTTCTACTCGCATTAAACAGTGTATTAAACAATCGCTGTTAAAGCAATAATGCTAGCCCACTTACAATTAGGCTTGTAACAGGATGAATTTCAACAGCTTTCGTTTCTCCCGACGGTGTCTTAAAAAAGATTCCGGTATGTTTATAGCCAAGGCCAAGTGTGCTGCGGAGAACCCCAAATTTTGTACCACTGACGATGGAATCATTTCATACTGACCTTAAATATTTTGTGTGCTCCAGCTACGCTTCACTGACGTCATATATGGGCGCTGGACTAGTGAGTCGTATATGTACCATCGTCGTCTTGGAAATCGAGTTGATCAGCAAAAACTTCATTAAATTATTGCTGCAGCTCGTCACCGTTAATAACAGCGGGTCAACATTGCTGAAGAGTTTCGCAGATGTCTGCGAATGGTCTGAATGGGTCTGAAATAAAAGGCTAAAGTCCGCTTTAGCATTTGATTCGCATCCAGAAATGGGACTATGATATCGTTTTCGTACAACAAATTCGAATTTGGATGGTTCACCTTAAACATAGCTTAGCTTTGATCAGGTGACGATTTTAGTTGAATAATCGCTCGTGTAAAGAAACAAATCCTCAGTACCAACTTTTTAAAGTAAATTTATAATATTATTTGTAATAAATTGTTGAAGAAAAGATTTTAAGTCTGTGTACTTTTTGTACCGACAAATGTTAACTTACTGTAAATACGGTCCGGGTGTAGCACAAGCAAACTAAAGCTAAGGCTGGACTTTTTACTCAGTTCAATCGCATGTCGCAGCAGAATACTTAAGACGCCACGCCTAGGCTTGCACAAAAACTAGTCTCTCCTTAGCCCAGTCATACCACCACTAATCAATGCTCATTTCTAGTTTTAACCGGTTTTACTTTCTGGCATTCTCTCCTGTAGAGGATCAAATGTCTGTACTCCTTATTATATACAAATCAAACGTTTACCCCAGAAAATAATTTATATTTACTGAGTTTTGAAAAACTGCAAATTAGCGCGATAAATCTCTAGCTACAACTTTGTTGAAATTTAGTTTCATTGATGATTCATTTGCTTTGCTAGAGATGATAACTGCATGAATTATATGCCTGTATTAATTTCTTTCTAATGCTTGCAAGGCTAGGGCTGTTCCCGTCTAGTTGTAGCGAAACTAACCTAACACAAACAAGCAAAAGTGTCTGCAAAAGGTAAATGAGTTTTTTTATAACATTTAAACTAATTGTAGGCCTGCTGCGCAGTCGAATTCTTTTCTGTGAAAAAGCTGATCTCTAGTGCAGAGCCTTTTTGTCGTTGACGCTGGACCGTTTCTGATTTATATTAGCTTTTTAGCTAAGTACCTTTACATAATTGTTATTCAAGCTACGTCTATCTAAGAGCATCTATCCAAATCACAATACTGCAGCAAAATAGCCGCCAAAACAAAGCAGCGAGCGATGATCTGCAAAAGCTGAAGCAACAGTCTTCTTTCTTCGGAATTGCAAGCTGCAACCAGTTTGCACTAATGTTCCATAATGAAAAGAATTCATGTTTACTTTATGAGTCATGCTGTAGGAAATTTCTAAAAGACTTACGTGTATTTTATGCTCAGCCATCTTAAAGCACTAGTTAACATGCTTTTATGATGAAGGCTATAAATGCATGTAATTTTGGTGGCTGAGCAAAGATAAGAGACCTGCTGCGCTGAGGCGCAGCAGGAAAAATACCGTTACCCCGCGAGAGCACCTCAAGCGAGGAGACCGCGGCACAAATGAATAAACACACCAACCGGGCTGGGGAAGCCTCGCCATATAGAGACCTGGTAAGCGGGTGACACCCGCTCAAATCAGAAATAATAACTAAACTAACCTGGGAGCTCGGTAATGATCTGCGGAAATACACACACCTAGTGGAGATATTTAATACGTAACAACAAGTATTATGAAGAGAACAGATATGTAATATTAAAACTAATGTAGTTTAGGAAGGACAAAGCCCGACAAACAAACAACAGACAATTATACAGCAAACGAAACCTAACACACACTCACCAATTAATCAATTAATCCCGCTAACGTACCAATATAATACCCACTGGATAAATACAGGGGGAGAAATTATACACAATGGAGATAGGGAGAGAATATAGAGAAAGAATACATAGAGAGAGAACGCATTACACTCTATTATACACTCTATTATTATTACAACGCATTACACAATACATTGCTCTAACCCTTCCTTTGTCCCCCCCTTTCAGCGCCAGGTATTATGCGATTTGGTCCTCTTGAGGTTCCCCTGTTTGGTTGTCGTCCCTGGCTTGGGCGGAGTAGTAGCCGGAACCTGTGGTGCTATAACTTGGTGGTTATGGTGAATTGGAGTTCCCGGTTGGTGGATACCTCTTGCCGGTAGGCCGACGGGTATCTGCTTGGGTTCCTGGTAATTTCGCTGTATATGATCTGTATTTGGTCTGTCGGGCAACTTAGCGCCCATTGTCATCTTGACTGACTTTGTTTATTACTTTGTTGGTTGCCTGGAAATGGAAGTTGGGTTGTTCGGATCCTCAGGTCTTGTCTGGTAGTTTCCGGCTACTACGGGAGTGTATCGTTCTGGTGTTCTGGGTCAGAGGTGTTCTGGTCTAGTATCCTGATAGTTTAGATTGTGTTGCTTGTGTACGTATGGAGCTGGATTGTCCCCTACCTGTGACGCTTTGCCCTCTCTCCTTATTGCTAACTTGCTGTTTTCTCTAACTTTTCGGGTACTATTTTTGAATTCTTCTCTACTTCTATTCGTGTCGGATGTGTTGTTTCCGTGAAGTGCGGCGGGAGCCGGAAATTTGTTTGTAATTTTGGTAAGGGTGCCCGCGTTGTTCACCTTTTGGTCTTTGTTATTTTTACTTACGGTGTTGGTTTTTCTAACTTTTTCTGTCCTTTTGAAAAGTTTTTCAAACTTACTTGTCAGTATCATTTGATTGTTTTCGTATAATCATTCCATATTACTGACTTATTTTTTGTTCTCTTGCCTCTGTGTGTTCTACCGTATCCCAGTGGCGGCTCCGATTTGTATTATGTGCTTTATATTGTGCTTTATTTTGTCGCATGTTTCTCTTAGTGAACTGCCATTCTAGTTGCCTTATGTCGGTGCTTGTTGGCCTTTGGCTTTTGTTTTTCTCTATCTGTGTATCTATATTATCGATAGTAACGGGTGTGAGTGACTTTCCGGATTTTGCTGTAGTTACCGCAAACTCTGCAGGATTTCCTTTCTTTGTCTTTGGGGGTCCTCGTCGGTCCAGACTCCAGAGTAGTAATATACTCTATCTTTTTGTGTTTGTAATTGAATGTCGGTATGTTCCGTCTAGTAGTAGTTTCTCGGCATGCGTCGTAGTAGTTTTACGGTTTGTTCAGCGGAAAGTAGTAAGTGACGATCGTCCTTTACTAACTTACTTACTTTACTAACCTATGTTTCTATTGCTTGTAGTCCTCTCTGGACCCGTGCGAGGGCGCCCGGGGCAAAGAGTGGGTATTTTATGGAGAAATACTCTAGCCTAGCGTAAAAATGGTTGCTGTTTTGCATAACACTCAAGTCAAAATTGAACTTCTGCCTATGCTTTGGCTTAGCATGTTTGCTCTTCAGGCGTGTCAATCAAAGTTTACCGTTCGGTTGGGTCTTGTCGGGTAGGAAAGTGAATTCCCCCTTAGCCGTTTTGCTATTTTTGTGTTATAGCTGTTTTTCTAGATTTTTTTCACTTAGTGCCACACCCCAGTCGCTTTCGCTTGTTGGGGTAGTGCCAGACCCAATTTTCTCTATCTAAAAGGGATGGGGCCAAGGTCTGGCACTGAATAATTGCTGCATGCAATTATCCGAGGCGTCATCAAGGATACTGCCGGGGCAGAAGTGACCACGCTGCTTTCGCCGCATCGTGTTCACCCGTTGGCTCCATCCTGTAGGGGTTTCCCCCCAAGGGCGGCCAACTCCTTGCAAATCTCGGACAATACAATTAGTAATTATAGCCTGGGGGGATTAAAGGCAATATGGTACATGTTGCCATATCTATCTACTCAACTGTTGCCGGCTGGCCACAGAAAACTTTGAATAACGTTTTCGATGTAAGTTTGCGAATTTGTTTGTTAATTTCTACTAGTATTACCGTGATTGTTTTGCTGGCTCATGCAGCGAAAGACATCGCCTTCCACTGACCAGCTGTGTTAGTACAGAGCTAAACAGTTCCATGCGTCACTAAACCACATGTTAGCTAAACTACATTGCACCAGCGCAAGCCAAAATCTGTGTGTGTCTACAGGCACTGAATTATAACGAAACACTCTAATTTAATGTGTCAACTGCCTACGTTTACTCTATCTCTATGAAACAAACATCTATTCAATCATAACCAGAGCTATACACTTTGTTACTAGCAACTTATCTTTAAGCAGGCAATTCCTATTGGAAATCGAGGAACGCAATATTGGATCATCGATGAACCAGAAATCCAGCATCCAACCTCTAACCAGCAAACAACAGTCGCTATGAAACTGAGTTATTACTTTGAAAGAATGAAAATGGCGGGCGCATGTCCATTTCTAATAAAAAACAAGCCAAACACTCAATGGTCGGTAACGTACAGTTTTGTGAGGCAAAAAAGTTTTTAACTTCAACCGGATGGCATGATCGGAAAAATTAAACGAAGTAACAAGCTATTATACTCATGCCTGTTAGCTGTCTGTGTCCGTTATATATTAAATGTGAATCTAAAGCAGTTTATTATTAAACCAAAACAAAAGGAGGAAAATTTCCTACAAGTTGAAAGTTGAAATTAAAGTACTAAATACCGGAAACTTAACTTTAGTCCGGATTCTTAAATTTAACAAACAGATAAATTTAACTTAAAGAAAACTTATCCAAATCGCGGTCTCTCTTCACCAGTATCGGAACAGATCTCCTTTTCTAGATTTGATCCCCTATGTTGGAGTCCAGTTTATTTTATTGAAGCGCGTAGGTTAGGAGAATCTTTTGCATCACACACCGCGTAGAAAACTAACAATCTTCAGGACAAGTCAATTTATTCGCAAATATTTAGGCGACGTACATCACAAACACTACAGCTGGGCACCTAAAGAGAAAATCCAACACGGCAAGGGAGAGTTTGACGGATAACCCCCTCTCAAGAGAAGCGCCCTCTAGCTGGGGTGTCCCAATCATGTAGCTCTAAGGGGGTCCCAACCCAATCCCAAGTCTAGCCTATAGCTAGAGCTACATGATACGTGGGGGAATGCTTGCAGTTAAGCAAGGCAGGTGTTAGCTATGGTTTCGTAATACCTGAACAACGAAAAGGTTGAACATGTGTCAGCCTCTTGCGTTACATAGCGGGTTGCGGGCCCGGACCAGCCCGGAGTATGTCCGACCTGGGAATTTATTGACAGATCCCGGCCCGAGCCCGGCCCGGATGGTCTCAAAATCCCGGCCTGTGTCTTGGTCAAACCACCGGGCTCATCGGGCCTACCGGGCTCACTGGGCGATCTACTACCGTAGTGCTATATTGCCTGTCTAGTATTGGCACTTTTACTATAACATGTAAAACTTGAAGCTAAAAGTCAAATTATAAGTGAAATAAGCCTTGAAGAGATTTTTCAAGTAGACAGAATTTTAACGTAGTAATAACTGAAGAAACTGCCGATATCCCACTGTATAAGACATCCAAATAAAATCTTTGATTATGGAAGAATAAATATGGATTAATATACTTTTCTTTCATGCAAACTCGTCAACTGAAATCTTCACGGATCGCGCTTTTTTTGCTTCCGACTCGTCACTACAGGGACTGGCGGCTGACGACCTAAGGCTGACGGCTGACAGTTTGTCACCTTGTGTTTACTGTTTATGTGACTTAGTTTACTAAGATATTTGTAATCATCATGTCATTTCCATTTTCCAACATGACCCAGTTTTATGAAAAATCTAAATTATGATTTTAAATTTTATAAAAAATTTTGAAATTTTTTAGAAATTTTGTAATCTGCATATAATTTTCGTTGAAATGACACTTCACACAATGCGATTTTACAAAAAAATCTAAAT
Source organism: Trissonchulus latispiculum (assembly GCA_030248195.1). Lineage (NCBI taxonomy): Eukaryota > Metazoa > Nematoda > Enoplea > Enoplida > Ironidae > Trissonchulus > Trissonchulus latispiculum. The sequence continues at coordinate 36,795 of JASAND010025657.1, forward strand.
TATGAATTTCCAAATTTTCCTAAACATTTTTGAACATTTTTCAGAAATACACAATTTTCATGTTATTTCCTTTTGAATGACACCTCACACGAAGCAATTTCATAGAAAAATCTAAGCTACCAATTTAAATTTTTTAAGAATTTTTAAAATTTTTCAGATATTTGTAATCATCGGATCATTTACGTAGATATGATACCTACATATGCTAGGTTTCCGGAGGTGTTTCCAGTTAAATAATAGTCATTCTCGGTTAGGTTCCCGGGAACGTTTCCGGCTAAGTAATAGTCATTTCTGGTTAAACAAGATTCATTTCCGGGTGTGCTATTGGTTTCCGGAGGTATGCAGAGTTTCTGGGCGCATTTGAAGAGTTAGGTGGCGCATTGAAGGAGGGAGGTGGACCATTGGAGGAAGAAAGTGGCGCAATCGAGGAGGTATGTGGTGCATTTGAGGAGGAAGGTGACGCATTTGAGGAGAGAGGTGGCGGAATTGAGGAGGAAGGTGGCGCATTTGAGGAGGGAGGTGGCGCATTTGAGGAGGAAGGTGGTGCATTTGAGGAGAGAGGTGGCGGAATTGAGGAGGGAGGTGGCTGAATTGTGGAAGTTGTGAAGGAAATGTTACGTAACTACTGCAAAGTATAGGAACGTTACGCAGTTAATTGGAAACACTATACAATTAATAGGTAACATTGCGCAATTAATAGGAAACATGGCGCAATCAATACTAAGACTTAGGAAATATCCCATAACTTTTACAAAATCTTCGGTAAGATAAGACTCTTTATAGTTAATCCAAGTAACGAAATCATGGTAAAGGTTAGGTGAGCAATTAAATGCACAATATTTCGCTGGTGTCGGCAAGAGTGTATAGCTAGCTTTGTCCGTACCCCCAAAAATCTGCTACTTGCCAAATGTCCTTAATTTTACAATTAGTTAAACTTATGCCCTATTTCGTTAAAGATTAAACGGATTAGATTAAAATTAATCCGCATTGAAGAAACAGCACATCGGATTCAATTTAATACTATTTCTCTTATACACCAAGGATTAAAATTTTAATCCATTCCTGTTCCTTTATTCCTACTTCGGATTAGAACATCAATGAGTTAATTTTAATTGTTTTAATTGTTTAAGCGCTGTTTCTTCAAAGATTAGTTTTAATCCGTTTAATCCGCCTCCGCATTTTCAACCGGATTTACGCGAATTAAACAAATTTAAAAGTTGGCGGATTAAAATATTAACTGCTGTTTCTTTACTGGCTGATTAAATGGATTAAAGCTAACTCTTTTAATCCGTGGATTAAAAATGGTAGGATTAAACGAGTTAATTTTAATCCGTTTAATCTGTTTAATCCAGCATTAAAGAAACACCTGTTAAAATTTTAATCCGGCTGATTTTTAATCCGCTTAATCCGAACATTTTAATCTTTAAAGAAGTAGACTCTTAGTCAATTGGCTTGACTCACGTGTTTACTTAAAATGTTGACAGCATTGGTACTGGAAATGAATTTGACTCAAACCAAACATAGACAACCAGTTGATACCTCAAAAACTGTATTCAACAGCCCGGTTCTACCCATTTGACTGATGAAATGTGGGCAAATACCATTTTCCAACTCTTTTTTAAATCATTAAATAAATTTCTGGAGGAAGGGGAATCCTTCCTTCAGCTTCGTTCTTTGTTAACCATTCATGAATCTTTGTCAAATGTGGGAGAAAATGGTTTGTGTAAGTCACATTTTATAGGCTCACATATCGGGCCAATGATATAAAACTTCTCTGAGAGTTTGTTTTAATAGAATTTTTGACATTAACTTATTTCCCAGGCGATATTGACTCTTTCTTGTTTCGTTTGAATTTACATCCTTGTGCTGATCTTTGTGGATTTTTGTCTGATAAACTTTTTCACTCTCAGCTAAAACTTGTGACGCACAGATGTTTTAAGCTTAAGATTTGACGGGAGCTTTAGGTTATTTTGTCCTGTTACAAATTTCAAAAATAAATTGTGTTCTTTTCTGGCCCAAAAGCCTTCATTTGAATTGTATGAACTGATATTTTTTTTAAATCTGGGTGAAATGTTTTGACAACCAGAATACTCGGAAACTCGTTTAGAAACTCATTGAGCTATATAACTGTTCAAATCAAAATCGGCGAGCCACAATTTTGATACGCCATGAGAAAGTAAATTCAGTATATTGAAAAAATACATTAGCAGCGAAGAAACAGACCCCAGCTCCATGCTTCCATATTATAGAACGGTCACCGACTTTCCCTAAGTTGAAAGAAAAGAATTCGTTTCTAGCGAATGAAGAGACTACAGCAATACTGGGAGGGAATGCCAATCCACCCTATGTTTTACAAACTTTTTATGCTTTTCTGTAGTTTGTATACCACTCAATCGTGAAACTTCGTCTACAGCAGCACATGCCTGGCTCCGAAAACAACTGTTCTGGAATTTCTTGGACTTAGATGCCACTGGTAAGAGTGTGGCAACTGTTGGAAAATGTTAGATTGTTTACGTCAAGTAGCAAACTCTAATCCTGAGCCCCAGAATCTGATTCCAAATTCATAAACGTAGACTAGATACTGCTTCCTCGTCTTCACTGAAATGTCATTTTCTTCAACGATTTTATTTTTTTTTAGTGCTAGCCGGCATTTTTCTTGGACCAGGGGCTTCTCTGGAGTCAAGGTCGGCCAGAAGGTGGTTTTGGAAAAATTATATTTGGAGATAAGAAAGGGAAATGCCTAATTGAATTTATTTCTTTCTGAGAGCCAGTTTTTGGGTTGAGACGGAACGATTTGACTCCTCAGCGTCACATTAAGCTAGCCGACTGTGTCACTGTCATTTTTCTTTCGACTTCCAGAAAAGCTCAGCTTAGTCCCAGTCTTTAGGAGTCAGTTATCATTAGGTAGATCTGCGTTAATTGTAAGTGCTGAAGATGGACTTAGAGTACTTGGAGGCTGACCGTATCGAGCTCCTAAAAGACTGAAGTTGAAAATGAGAGATGAAAACGAATCTTTTAGATGTTGAGATTTGAAGATCTATAAAGATTACAAATTTCAATCAGTGTAGAATAGTGTAGAAAATTGTGATCCCATGTACAGCATTTAACATTCATTGAAATCCCATGTCATCAGGTATTTCTAAATTGCCATAAAGAGAAGCATACAAAATTTTAATCAAATTTGAAATTTTGAAAATGTTTGGAATTTTCTATGCTATTTTCCGGAAAATGACACACAGGAATTTTCTTCTTTTTACCTAATGTTTTGAGAAAATACACACACAAATTACGCAAAGCCAAAGAATCGGTTGAATTTAAAGCTTGTTAAAATTTTTTATTTCTAAAATCTGTTCCATCACTTCGGCTTGACGAGATGCTGCATCCCCATAAATTTATAAAAGGGGGATGAAATTTCCGTTTATCCAGATTTCGAAATGAGCTGTGGATGAATATTAATTGCTGTTGTGTCATTTATCCGGTCCTGTTACCCTTTATGACTTATGTAGCATGGAAAGACGAAGGAAAATTTTTTCTGCAGCCTACTTGAACAACCACGCAAGCTGCGGTAACGTTTTCCTATCATACTACGCGAAACATGCCTCTATTTTTTAAACAATATTCTGTTGTGATTTGAGCCATTGCTGTAGTCGTTCTAAGATAGAACAATTATTATTTAGCGGATTTTGTAGTAGTTGTAGTATTATCTAAACTATTTTAGCTTTGTCGTATCCCTGAGTATAGTGAGGATTTAGTTGACAAGAAGTCCAGTAATGTAGCGCGTTGGCCGGCCAATCTCCATCGGCCATCGGCCTGTTGGCTGGCCAACTTCAAGCTCCGGCCAAACCAAGCCAAACCAACCAAACAAAATTTTGGCCACTCGCAACACTAAACCCCAGCATAGCATTTACAATGAAGAGAATCAGAGATTCACGCTGGAGACAGTCATGACAGTCTCCAGGCTGACAACAATTATCCAAACTCTATGATCTTGATCCTTGCGACTATGTAGCTATATGCCGCCGCAGCATCACAGCACCAGGCATTTTAATAATATTATTATTAATATTATTCTCATTATTATGAATGTGAATGGTTGTAAGAATTATATATAAGAAGAAAAGTAAAAGCCACTAGAGGGCTTCTTTCTTCGCATTGCGTAAAGGTGCTCCTCCCACAACACGCGAAAGTTCATCCTTTGGTGGTGGGGGATGACAGACACCCCCTCCCCCGTTCCCCGTTTGGTGGGGAAGGGTAGCAACACCAAATCCCAGTTTGGTGGAAGAGAGGATGGCAAAAGAGCTCCAGTTTGGGGGGGTCTCAAAAACAGGATACCCTTTTGGGCTACCCCCAATCCCCCAACCAAACGAGGACATCTTTTTGCTACCCCGAGAACAAGTCGATATTGTAACATGGTCCAATGTAATTGAGCCATGCTAAAACCGCATGTGTGCAATTGTTCTGCACGGTACTCAGTGCACTAAGCTTTCCACAGCACTGGGAAGCTCCCGCACTGTCGTGCTAAGCCTATGTTGCTCCGCTGTCGGCTTAGGCAGCGAGGCTGTTGACAGTCAGGAGAACTGACTGAACTCTTCAGGAGATCTCCCCCTGCTCTGAGTGAAGGGCACGAGTGCGCGAAATAACCTTTTATAATATCAATCAGATTAGATTCAAATGAGCTCAGAAGAAAGCCAATTCAAATTCCATGATATGAGACTAATTTGTAACACATTCCACCTATTTTTTCCATTGCAGTCCAACAGTTTCACATGATGTCAAAAATCGGCCTGGACTCCTTAATATCAATATCATTGTTGCTTTCTTCCTTCACATTTGTCTCTTTTACTCAAAATAGGACCTCAGATCCATCCAGCCAAGTAGAGTCATCTTTCAACAGCTTCCGAAAAATAAATGAACCATAAAATATTTTCTGGCAGGTCTTCAAATGAGTTTAAGCTCCAAAACTTTTAAAAAATGATGTCTTTTCTCTGAGGGGAAAAAGTTTCTGTTACGTTCGGATGCACGATACCGGAACTCCTTTGGATGCAAAAACTCCTCCAACTTAACTTTGTCACTTCTAATGCTGATATGGTGATTTGGTCAAGATTTATGTGATACAATTAATGCAAAGCTAAAGATAAGTGGTTCTGGGAGGCTCTTCCGATGAAAAGCCAACTAACCCCTTTCTCTGTGTGCATTATTTCAGTTTGGGTCTTTATTTCCATTCATGGATCATTTAATGCACATACGAGCTACTTTGAAGGCTCTATTTACGACACAGACAATCGTAAAGGCATATCAGCTGCCATGAATCTGAACTTTACTTGGTACGTATTTGTTTCGGGTTTGTCTTAACGTAAGAATCAATCTCTTGGGTAGGGATGTAGCCTGGACGATCACCTCTGATTAGCGGCATACATAGAAAATTACATACCTAAGCGTATGACAGCTGGCGGCACATCCTCTCCATGCTAACGGCTGCGCCCCCCCCCCTGCAAATAGGTACCCAGTCACTATGTGAGTACACTAAATCACTGTACGCGCTTGTGTGCTAAAGCTCGAGAACACAAGCAGGACGTGCGCGAGTTTAGAATTGGTTAGATGGAAGGAAGTTGAGTTGGCGTATAGTCGGGGGTTTTCGTAGAGTTGCGCAAGCGAGCTTTTGGGGGTTCTGTGCGTCGAGTATAGTTTGTTGAAGTTATTGGCGGTTGCTGAATTTTGTTTGCTCTATTTGAATTATTTTTTAAAGTTATCATTTGGACTCTGTCGGCTGCTTTTGTGGATTTGTAGAATAAATTTGTGTTATTGAAATATTTTTCTCAGTTGGTTAAGGTTGACATTTCCCGACATCGCACACGACAGTTACCGGTGATCTTAGTCTCTTAGCACAAACTCAGTAAATTGCCCAAGGTGGGAAGTCCAGGGTTTCCCCTGGAGGAATATGATGCGGCTCCAGATTGAAGCCGGAGTGAACAACGATCAGAGTAGATCAGTTGCTCAATTCCAGTTCCTTCGGATCAAAACTTTCGTGTTTGTGGTTGATTTGTGCAGAGAGTACAGTCAACATTCCTCTCTGATCACCCTGCACTCAGCGTAAAGCGAATGAAATCAGTACAGACAGTATCAATGTCAGTTCCGAAGAAGCAAGCATTGTGAATAATTTAATGCATTGAAATTCGAATGCAGACTCTTATTTCCATCCTAACTAAGCAAATTCTAACTTCACTTTTCTGTCAAATCCCAATGAGATTAACTTCCAAATTGCATTGCCGTCCCCTTTCCTAACATTTGTATTCCATAATGATTCCATAATAATCTTTGATCTGATATTGATTTGATATGTATGTCATTAGTCCATCAATTCCGTGTTTTCTACTAATGAATCCTTCAGGTCAAAACTCATTTCTTTGATTACCTCAAATGATAATATATATGAAATGGTTTGGTATAGACTGAATAGAAGGTTTCTTAATGTTCACAACAGCACAACATCGTATAGGTAGTCCAGAAAAACTTAACGGATTAGATCTCAATATCCGCTTCTAATACTTTTATAACTTTATATTTTCTTCGGATTCTTCATTGCTTCCCCCTTACGGAGAGTCACGTCCTCGTGGCTTTGTCTTGACAATGTTACTTCGTGAATGTCTTTTGCGATACCCATCTTTATGGACACACAACGCCGTCGTAGGAGTGACATCTTCCACAGTGACTGGGCCTATCCAAGGACAGGCTAATTTACCAGCTTTGCCGGTTCTCTTACTCCTATCGTAGACGTAGGCAGTGTCACCTGGCTCCAGCGACTTCGGTCTTGCTTTGTTCTTGTCATAGTCTTGCTTCCGTGCCAACTGTTGAGCATTTATCCTTGACTTGACCTCTTGCAGGACCTTTGGGTCTTTCGTGAAAACGACTTCCCGTGGGGATCTTCCCGTGGACGAATGAGGGGGAATCCAAATAAGCAGAGACGGACTCCTCAAGGAAATCGTCCCAGCTCATTGGATCTTGGTGGGATTTCTTCGCTAGAATGTCTACAATGGTGCGGATCAGCCTCTCTGCCACACCGTTGCCCATGGGATGATTTGGCGTAGTATGGATCAGCTGAATTCGCCTATCATCGCAAAACTGTTGGAACTTCTTTGACGTAAAACATCGACCTTGGTCAGTCAGGATCTTTGCAGGAACACCCGCGACCATGACGAACTGCTTCAATGCTTTGATAACCGCCTCCGCAGATATATCTTCCAGGATATATGCTTGACAGAACTTCGAGAAATGATCAATCACAGCCAACACATATCTGCTTCCTTTCTTGCTTCGGGGCAAAAACGTTATATCAGCTGCGACTAGATCTCCAGGACCATCTGTCCAAATAGGGACTAGTTCGGGGATTTCTCTTTGACCAGGATTTCGGCTTCGGCAAACTCCACATCCGGCAACCCAGCTTTGGACGTCGTTCCGCATCCCGGGCCAGAAATATCGCCGCCTCAAAACATCGAGGACAGTCTTCCAACCGAAGTGACCCCCTGCACTTCCACCGTGCGTTTCTTCCACATGCCGACCGCCGG
>JASAND010025659.1:0-43118 GCA_030248195.1 Trissonchulus latispiculum
TAGCTCCCAAAGTCACGAGGGGGGGAACCCACCCAATCCCACGCATACACGTTGGGGGAGCTACGTGACTTGCAAACGTGTCCCAGCCCACTTGATGATGTTATGAGAAGCCAGGCGGGTAGCTAGCCTAGCTACTCACCAGCAACGGAAAGGTTGATCATGCCAACCTTGATCCGTTACATTTTTACCAAGAGAACAATGGAGAAACCACACTTTACTTTATCAATCATCAATTTCCAAATTGTTCCCAAAAATGCTAAAGAGTATCAAAATGACCTATTTCAAAGATTTTGTCTGTATTCAGAAAAAATTAAGACCTGTTTTCTTAAATTTGTATAAACGGATATCCACACTTGCAGTTGTACCAGTATAAAGATTTAAGAAATTGTAGTTCAGTTCAAAGTTTCTGTAACTCATCGAGTAAGGGATGATACTTTAAGTAGTTCCTGAATTTTGAGTCAGGTACTACAGCATCTGCGATTTCTTACTAAAACTCCGAAAACAGTGAACTGTTATGAAAGTTTTCCTCAAATCTGCTACACCTATGCTATAATAAATAATCAATCAATCACTAATCACTAATACTTACTCACTTCTATACTCACTTCTATTCTTCCTCATTACTATTCATCCCTATGATTGTGTGGAATTATTTCAATCACTTTCGACATTTCTGACTTAAAACTATTCAAAATGTAATGCTAAATTCATGAACGGTCAAACTAAATTATTACTTCTGCGTAAGGTCCAAGGCAGGACTAGCTAATTCTATCAATCATTCAAAATCGGGCGCGCACTTCAGTTGGTTTTGTAGTCTTGACACAGGTGGGCGGCTCTCTTTCCAAATTCGTTGCGCCTCATTAATTTTCCGAGTGTAGGCGCCGATTTTGTCCTCTTTTCGTCTGGGCGGGTAATTTCTTATTCAGGTTTGTTAAGTTTGTTGTATTTAAAAAGTTGTTCTGGTGCCTTGTTGTCATTGATCCTTTTAAAATTTACTGTTGAATTTTATTTCTTGTAGTGTTTTGGTGTAATTTTGAGATCGGAAAGTAAACTCGTATTTTGGTAAAGTAAACTCGTATTTTTAGTAGACCGTCTCTTTCTTGCTGTAGGTTAGGGTGATCTGACGTTAGGTGTCTTGGCATGCGCACACTCAGAGAACCTTTGCAATCTTCGAAACTTCCAGAAATTTGCTTGTCGGGAGTCACGCTTTAAGAGCGTATTTTCTACAAGTTTATTCCTGAGTCTAAATTGTTTGTCCAGAGATTAAATTCACTTAGTCCTAATCTCTACAATTGGATGAGTGACCGTTGCACATGTAGATCAGAACTCCTCAATATTATTCATGTAATCTTTCAAGTCGCTAGGCCTAAATTCAAACACTAAGACTCTAAGACAGTACTGTGCTGAACTTTAATAATATTTAGAATTATTGAAAATGAAAGCAAAATTATTTCTAAGGCCAATAGTTAGAGTTATTCTTTATTAACAAAAACATAGCTTAGTTTAAGAGTTTAAGTTTACGTAAACTGACTAAATGCTGGCAGTGAATCATCGTGTTCCGCAGGTTCAGTGAATTATGAAGATGTTAGCTTAATACAACAGTAATTTCATGTGGTGTTAACCATCTAAACATACCTACCGTCTTTGCCGCAATGCAGACATTGCTTATATTTTAGCGAACATGTATGTCTAATTAATTGATATTGACGTTTGATATTTAATCCATTGACTTCTTGCGGCCGGGTTACACAATAATCAACAATGATACTCTTTAATGTGAGCATTTCCAATCAAGATATAATAACCGCAACATTACTGTCGATTGTCCCATTTGCCGGACTTGTTACCTACTTGGCATTTATCTTTGTTGTTTTGGCCACAAAAGATTTTCGCCTAAACTCTTACTATCTACTTGCAGCCGGACTAGGTATATTTGATTCCACCATACTAGTGATAGTGATAATCATATGTCCAGGTTCAGTGTTACTGCAACGCCCAGTTGGCGGACAAAAACTAAATCTACTTTTAGGAAGTGGCATTGCTTACTATGCAGGGTTGCCTGTCACCTGTTCTATTGCTTTCAACAGATATTATTGCGCCATAAAACGTACAGAATATAAATACACGTTTTCCATTCGTAATACAATGATTATTCTTGTAGTTTCGACAGTCTTCGGTTTACTCTACAGTATCCCTTCTTGGAATCAGTGCTGTGTATTCTACTATTACCCAGAAGTGTATGGCTATTCGTGGAGCATGGATAAACTAGGGGGCAAAGTAATGTCTTCACTGTATCTGGTGCTGTCACTACTAACGGTTGTGATTACGTTTACCTGTAATCTAGTGGTATTCCGTCACTATAGAAAGCTGCACGGAACTATGGATGACACTGAAAATGGGAAACAGGAAAGGATAAGACAGGAGCGAGAAATAAAGCTGTTTGTTCAGTTTTTTATCATAGTCCTTTACATGGTTATTTTCACCATCATTTTCCTATCCTCAGTGGCTCTTCCTCCAAACAAGTGGTTCTTCTTTGTTATGATGATTTTGGGATGTGTCCAGTTTTCGATTAACGGCTATGTCTACATGGTTTTGAATAAGTCAGTTCGTCGGCGATTGAGGGAGCTGCTATATTGCCAGACACCAGAAACAGTGACAACATCAATAACGACAAGCAAAAGACGTGCTTAACCATTAAACAAAACTGTACATATTAAATCATGCAGTATTAGGCAGTGCACTTGATGTTGCATCAAGGTGGGTAATTTAGACACAAGGGAAAATATTTGTGCTGTAAGATAATGAAATGCTCAGATTATTAAAGACAATTGAAATAAGGAATCGTGTCAATAATAAAATCGTGTAAATGATTAAATTTACACGATTTTGTAACGTTTTCTGGAAACTTTACATGATTTTCAAACGATTAGTTTTTATGGCACTGTTTGGGCTAACACTGTTTATCTTCCACGCAAAAACCTTTGCGTTAACTTTGCTATACCTGTATGGATATATGCTGAACTAAAGCTACTGTGCTGCAGCAACAGCTGAGCATTTTAGCAGGGATATAAAAACTGTAAACACAGAAGTTCAAAGCATCCGCTTACATGATTTTTACACGAATAAAATCGTGTAAATAATTCGTGTACACGGTAAATTTTGCCAAGATTTTTGACACGATTCCTAACGGAATTAGTCGAGGTATGTTGTCATTGCTACATTGCTCATTGTATCGAGCGTAGACAGAAAATCGTCCTTAATTTCGAATCGATTGGTTGATGACAACGAATTGAGAATTCGAAGACTAATACCAACACAACTTTAAGCACATTTTACAGTTTCATGTTACATCTTTAAGCCAGTTTCTGATTTGGAAAACCTACTCATAACAAATAATTTACAGAATTGTAATAGATTATTTTGAATAATGTATGACATCTTTCACATAATCTGGCACAGCGACAAACTCTTCTAACACCTTAGAGTGTAAATTTTCTATTTTTCTTAGTCTGAGTTGGTGAATTGTTTTTGGTGTCATCAACTGTTATTAGTAAAGTCTGACCAAAAAATGTTCCAAATCTTGGAACCGAAATGTGAGCAGCTGTCCTGAGTTATCATTTAAAGGTAGCCTATACAATGTATATATTTTTAGAAACCTCAGGAACTCGAGATTTCGAAAATCCGGAAAATCCGAAATTCGGGATTTCATTCACGGAAAATCTAAAATTATTAGTTTTTCGCCCAATTTTTATTGCAATCAAAATTTTGTTTTGACAGTCGAATAGAGTTGGTCCCGCTACACATTTTTGTTCTTAGAAGCTATTAGCGAAAATGCACCCAATTTCCAGAATTTCGGGTTTTCAAAATTACCGGATTTTAAAAATTTCTTGCAATATCCACAAGATGGATATCATTCGAAAGCTCTCATCGAGCTGAACAACTTTTGTACTAGAACGAACTCTTGAAAATGCACTCAATTCCCGGAATTCGCGAAAACCGGATTTTCAGGATTTAAAAATTTTTCTTCAATACCCCTCAATATGGGTATCATTCGACAGCTCTTGATGAGCTGAGCAAAGTGTCTAATAGAGCTAACTCTCAGAAATGAGCTCACTTCTCGGAATTCAAGAAAACTTTGCTTTGACACTTTGACACTGGACACTTTGCTCAACTCATCAAGAGCTGTCGAATGATATCCATATTGAGGGGTATTGAAGAAAAATTTTTAAATCCTGAAAATCCGGTTTTCGCGAATTACGGGAATTGAGTGCATTTTCAAGAGTTCGTTCTATTACAAAAGTTGTTCAGCCTGATGAGAGCTTTCGAATGATATCCATCTTGTGGGTATTGGAGGAAATTGGGTGCATTTTCGTGAAAAGCTTCTAAGAACAAAAATGTGTAGCGGGACCAGTTCTATTCGATTGTCAAAACAAAAGTTTCATTGCGATAAAAATTGGGCGTAAAATTAAAAAGTTTAGATATTCCGTGAATGAAATCCCGAATTTCCGGATTTTCGTAATCTCGAGTTCCTGAGGATTCTAAAATATATACATTATATAGGCTACCTTTAAATGATAACTCAGGACAGCCGCTCACATTTCGGTTCCAAGATTTTTTGGTCAGACTTTAGTTTATTACTTAGAGTTAGGAAGCGATCTTTATATAAAATTGTAGCCTAGCATTTGCTAGTTTTTATGAATACAGTGAAACTACATTTGGTTGCCTGAAAGATTTTAGCAAATTTTAGGAGTATAATTTTTGGGAAATTTTGCCGACAGAATAAAGTTTGGGATATCGGTCAAATCATTTAATACCTTTATCGAATCGTTGAAGATCCGTTTCTAATTAATGTGAAATTCCTTCCCATTTTGTAGAAATTGGTTAAAATGTGTACGCAACCTGCATTTTGCCTATAATTCTCAAGTTTGCCAAGTGATTATATACTTAATGGGGGGTGGTCCATTTTTGGGTCATCTTTTCGACTGTCTCTGATCTCCCTGACATTCATATATTTTATTGTTCAAATGGTATATTTTAACGAGTTTTTAAAATTAAAGTCGTAACTCTTATGGTTGTTGAGTAAAATTCATAGGAAATCTAAAAAGTTGATGTTTTTCGCGTACACCAAATAAATTGTCCGACATACGTTGATGAATTTGGACAAATGATTATTACAAATTAAAATAACGCTGACGTGTTAAACTGCGGTACCCTGGACTCAGAATTTTTAATTTAGGCCTTTAAAATTTTTTAATCAATTTTAAAAGGATTAAAATTTGACTTGATGCTCGTCGAAATTCTCGACTGGGACTATGAAATCAACTAAAAAAGAGCCCCCGGGTAATTTAGTGTAGAACGCATATGTTAAATGACAGTCCTCCATCTTGCATAGTGAATTCTCCACAATCCCCGGAAAAATGTTTCGTGTTTTCAAAAGCTACATTTTTAAAAATTACAACCTACAGAATAGCAATTGGTTTAGTACCTTGCCTCAGATGACTGGCCTCTGTAGGGCCTGTAAAATGATCCTCTTGGTTTAATCTACCGGCATGTGTAGCTCAAGAAATAACGTATTATTTGATTCCTGTAAAAGTGACAAGTTTTTGGTGTCGAAATGACAAAATTGTCTATATCTCACAATTGGAAGAGGTTGATTCAAGATGCAAAACTGTAGAGCACAACGAGATCTTTCGAATGAACATAATTAATAATAGTCAATCGTGCACCTACTGCCGAACTGTCAGAAATCGGCCAAAACTGTCCAGAACGCAAATGTCAAATTTGTGCAGCGGGATTGCGCAAAGGCATTAGAAAGGCGCGCAAAATTCCAACTTAGTTGGAGCCGAAAACTAAGATGACACTAAACGAATTAGCTTAGTGGACCAAAAAACCTGTATTCATGGCCAGATAGGACTCCTGTTCAGTGGTCAATGCAAACCCCTGAGTAGAACTTTTCTTAACAGTCGGCATCTAGAAACTGTTGGAGTTCCACTCCATCTCCCTTTGGTAAACTTGAAAATCTTGAAAATCTGCACCAGATTTGAATTATAAATATTTCAATATAAAACAAATTGCTTTCTTTTTGGAAAGAGGTTCTTCTTTCTTCAATAAAATTACAATTTTGCATTTTCTGAACTAGGCTATGGGTCGTTTAGTTTAGTTTAATGCCAGAAGAACAGGTACAAAAAGTAAACTATAGGTACATAACAAAACAACACAAAAATAAGAAAAACAACCTGCAATCTGAGGTAGTGGCAGAGCCGTTGTTAAACTGCTACTGACGCCACACCTTTCAAAAACACAGACAAGTCATAAGTAGACAGTTGTTCTTTAAAGGTATGGTCGTGGTATTTATTTTCTTAGTTTTAATTTTCGTGCAAAAGATATTTGCTAAAAGTTGTATAGTTTGCAAGTGTCTCGAAACGTTTGTATTTGTTCAAAGTTTAGAAATAATGAGTCAAAACTGCGCAAGAGCTTTCAACATTCTCTGTTAATATTTGTCGCTACAGCCTAAAAAACTTTCCAGAAGGGTTTTCATGTTTTCGATTAAATTTGTCAAATTTTCCAGAAACATCTTCAAGCTTCTGAGACAGAAGCCTTCTCTGAAATATGTATTTCTAGCCAAATTCCAAACTTTCAAGACTCATTGTCCAACTTTCTAAAAATCATTTGTGCTTCCGGTGGTTCATGATGTGGCATACCCATAAATCACCTGTCGTCCAATTATAGATTGTATTAGATTAGTCCAATTATATTAGAATGTTCTAGACAGTGGCCTACGCTACGACTCCTACGCATACTTCAGGAAATTCAATTAATTAAATAACTAATTGAAATTTTGTTAATACAATTACGGCTTGAAAGTCCCTATTTAACGTTGGTTGCAGCTGGTTGTTGGAGGTACTTGACAAGAACGAAATCGACTACGAATTTTTTCATTTGTGCAAACGTCTGAAGTACTACGTTTGGTGATTAGTGTATTTGGCATAGGGTCTTAGGGTCTTTTCGTGAACGCGTAGAGTCGAGCACAGTAGTACAGTTAACATTAACTCTATTAGCTTGTTTAACTTCGCTCAAGTTCGACGTTACCCATTGTAACTCTTTCATGAGAAGGCTGGCCCTGGTTAACACTTTCGCGAAACAGCCTTATAAGGCGTGGCATTTCAATCGTATGACCTCACCAACAACCTTGATATATTGGATTCTTAGTCTGAGTCAACATTCCCGAAAGTGAATTTCTCTAGAGACGATTTTGCACGGGAGTGACATTACTGGGTTAGCACATAGGTTAGAGAAACTTCAATCTGCGAGCGCAGAATATAACTATCATATCCCTGTCCTCTATATATTTGTATCAAGAGGGACAAATTATCCGACGGATCTGCTCCGCTGCTTGGCTGAAAGCAAGCAGCTTTTTAAGAATTTCAACAACAACTTTCAGCTTTCGTCCTCATACGGTGGCTGTTGATCCTGATAATAAGATGTTGCCGAAGGAAGCCTACTACTGGGATAGTTCGATGAGGAGCGGCCGACCACCGACTAAAGTCCCGGCTAAAAGGATAATGTGGATGAGACGGATGGTTGCAGCTGCTTGTTGGAGGGAATTTACAAGGACGAAATCGGCTGGCGAAGCCTTTCGCTTGACAGCCTCATATCGGCTGATGGATTGACCGGTGGATTTTTAGCTAAGTTTCATTTCTTTTATTTAGTCTTGGCAAAAGTTTTTATTGCTTTCTAAATATATGGTTCTACATGGAAGGCAGTTTGTCCATCTTTCCTGTTTGAGAGCTCGCCCCCTTTCCTGCAGCCGTTATTTTCTTTAAGGCTTTTGCGAGCAAGCCAGGCTCGGTTTCTGCCATCCCAGTCACTGTTGATAGGCGGGGGGCAGCTATTGTCTGGTAAACGACGACAGCTATCTTGGGGGTGACTGCGGCTATCTCAGCGTTGCTGACCCTGGCCAATAACCGCATGTCAGTCTGGCTTGGGGGCCTTGTTTTCTCTCCTTGGCCTTCGCTTCTCCGCTTCTTCTTGACTGCTTTTCAGTAGTCGGCGGAGAGCAGCATCTATCTGGTCTCCTTTTGTACCCAACGATGCTAGGTCAAATACAAAATACAAAAAAAATATTTGTATCAAGAGTACATAATGCGTAATTGTTTTAATTTTAAAGTCAAAGGTTATCTATCCTATTTATGACTTTAAATAGGATAATTTTAAACAGGTAGGAAACATTTTCTTTAGTTTCTTTCTCTAGTTATCGGTTGGGGGTGTTCGTAGGGATAGATTGGGTCTCGCCATATTTTGTCTACTCCATTTACATTGTTCGGATATAGATTCCATTGTGCGACTTGTTTGACTAAGTTCAAGTATTATTTGAGGTTCGAGTCAATTTACGTTGTCAAGTTTAATGTCCAGTGATTTTTGCGTTTATGGCTAAATAAAGTTTATCCTGTGAATTATTTTCCTAGAGTAGCGAGCGTAGATGGAAAACTTAGGCATCACACACACCACGAAGAAAATCTTAGTGATCTTCAGGACAAATTCATTAAATTTATTAATTTAATTTAATTCACAAATTTATTAATCCACATGAGACAAACGCAGTGTACCTGTTTTTGACGGTCTGACACGTTGTCCCCCTACGTTATCCTATGATCTTATGTATTATAAGCTGCTGGTGTGGTAGCCAAGACGTTATGAACATCGTTCAAACTAAAGTTGATAACAACTGTTTTGACTTGGACCTAATCACCTTGATCTCATTCAGATTAAAATGTAATTCCTGTAAGCTTGGAATCATTGGGGGCATCCTACAGTGCAACTTTCACTTCGACTAAATGGCGTACATTAACTATTAACTAAGCCGTGATAATTACAAAGAGGTTATTCAAGTTTTATACTTTACTCATTATTAAACAACAAAAAACTGGTCACTTATTCTGATTTGATTTGAATCTGGGCAGAATACCAAGGTCGCGAAATCACCTGATATGTATAAGCGTTTGTCAAATGTGTTAGAGTGGTATGTTTCCGTAAAGTTGCGTTAGGGCGCCTTTAACCTTAGGTCATTTCAATTTTTGCGTTAGGGCTCTTGTTGCGTTAGGGCCGCTCTACCGTGTTTATATGAAAGTGTTGGTTCCTTTTGGTCACTTATTGTTTACACACGGTCCAAAGCAAGCCGAGATTTGATGGAACTTTCCAAACTTGATTATTTTAGCATTTTAGCAAACTCAGCACAGTCCCGCTTCGAACAGACGGCGTTCCCGTTCGGTGTGGATTGTGTAAATTTCTGCCACCTGTCTTGCAGAGATAAAAGCGGGTCTCAACTTCTTGACCTGGTGATCCGGCGACCCGATGACCCGATATTTCTGATATTTCCAGTTTTAGGTGGAAAAATTACAAAAGTTATATCTGGGGTAAGGTAAGCTTTCTTTGGCGCTTTTGGCGTTTTGGCATCTCTTGTCGGAGTTTGAAGTTGGGCAAAACTTATCAACTTTTCTCAAAGTAAGTCTGAAAATTAAACATATTAAGTATGTACTAAGCCAGACAAAATTAGGAATTTGGAAGATTTCTCGCTCAATATCAAGTGGAGTGAACTAATGTTTTGAACAAAGAATTTTGCACAAGTTAGCACCTCATCTGGTCCTGATTTGCGGAAAATGTATTTATGTCACAAAATAGCTCTGAGTCCACTTTTTTTACTCTCAGTTTGCTAATGAACTTCGCACAATAATACTTTCAAAGCTAGATAAAAGTCTGAGAGACAGGACGCTACAAATACATGAGGACACTCCTGCTACAGGCATTTTAGAAAACCGGTTAAATAAGGTTGGTATTTATTTCTATTGGTTTTTCAGTGATTACTGAAATTTTCAGGCTGCAAAAAAATTAGTGAAAATTTTAAATAAATACCGATTAACAGAAAAATATACCGTAACTACAGATACAGGGTATAGACCGGGCCAGTGCTTCTGATCCGAACTGACCCGGTGACCCGGTTTCATCTCTGCTGTCTAGTATCTACATAGCAATAATTATATTGATTTAAAAGACCGCGTTGAGCTCTACATTTTTGCCTTTGGAAGAATCTTCTCTTTATCGTAAGATATTTCCAATTTTTGTATTGTTTGAAAACAGCCAACTCCGCTGAATTCAAATTTTCCTTTATTTCCTGAGCTATGCAAACCATAAAATTAAGCGAAGGGTCTCAATTTGAAGCCCCCCAAAAGGTCAACTATTCGAGGCATGGTCATCACCCAACAGCCATCTCTTCGCCTACAACGCTTGAAAATGCGACCGACTTTTATCCAGCGACTGTGGAGCACTTATTATGCACGCTGGAGGATTGTTGTGTACCATACGTCTTTTACAGGCAAATACCCCGGGAGCCTGTTTTAGTTGCCCCGGTTGCTGCTCTCTAGCTAGAGTAATCGCTTGAAAAAGTAGAGAAAAGTATGCAAAATTCAGGTTGCACAAACAGCCTAGTTAATTTCTAATGAAATGCGATTTCATAGAAAACCAAAAAAGCTCCCCAAGTATCCCCGATAGAGAAATCCAATAACATAATTCATGCCTCGAGAAAAACTTTGCTTCAGTCTGCAATAAATATGAAAATTAAACTCCTTTCAAAATGCAGTAAAACATTCTAAAAAGCCAAGCCCAGTTTTCTTGCATTTATTATTATTATTTATTATATATACTCTTAGGGAAAGTCCCGATACAGCCCATACATAAGTGTGCGCCAGCAGAAATAGATGCATTTTGAAAAAGAAAAATTAATTAAAGCGTGCACACCCCGAATAGTTACCACTCAACTCCTGATTCTTCCTGCATTTGCTTGCAGAATAACTGGTAAACAATTTGTCAATTGTCAATTGTTATCAACGTTGTCGTCATCAACAAGCACAAATTCGCAGCTTTTCATCTCTATGATGCTTGAGAGTATACATATTTTTTGGCCCCAAAAGCTCCCAGGACAAATTATTTCATTTGGAGTACTGCAGACTAAAGTGTTTATCAAATTCCTTGCCCGAAGCCACCTAATTTCAGCCATCTTCGTTCTTTCGCGTAGGAACCTACGAAACACATTAATTATTTCAAAATCCAAAATCACCTGTCATTCTTATCTTAATCAAGATTCACTAGTCCTTGGTGGTACAGAACTCCTACATAGTCTTTGTGAGCGTGGGTAGCAATTTTAGACATTTATTCAAAATGTTTAATTTCTTTTAGTTGTTTGCTAGAACCCCACAATTTGCGGCCCTATATACTTACTTTCAATCCTTCGCAATATTGCTAAAATCATTATAAGTTGCTAGGTAGCGGTATTTTACGTGAACTTCGAAACGTAGAAATTTGACACCCGAATTTCATCAAGATGTAGCACATATCCACAACCTGCAGCTCAAACATGAGTACATAATATAAGAGTGTGGTCTAATTAACGTTCTTAAAACGTACCACAACTTGTTCCACTTACTGCAGAGCATGCGTTGAGATAATGACAAGTATTTCTTACAGACTTTATTTTGACTGTTTTAAATAGGGTTCGTTAATTCCTTTTACTGCATGGTAGCTTGGGGAATCAAGCGTCAGTCCTTGATCTCGTTCCTCCGCCTCTTGACTGCGGTCATTTGCTGGCAGCACCTCTTACTGACCACGTCGTTAGGATACAAGGTTTGAGCCCTACTCAAATATAAAGCTTTTATATTTCACAATGTTAACCCGTTTGTCTTGTATTACGATGTCTGAAACGGTTTGACATTTTGCCTAAGCAGGATTGGCCTAAGTTTAACCAGTTTAGAATGTTTCATTTGAGAAATCCCTGCACGATAAAGCAAAATCCCATACAATGAAATTAGCCTAAGTCCCAGCTGAAATGATAATTTTCTTAGCTAAGTCGTTCCCTGTGATAAGGCGGATTTAAAATATCAGGATGTCCTAACTTCAAATGTTGTCAGAAAATAGCATCTGGTTGTGTTTCTTTTATTTCTAAACCAAAAGTATATATATTTAAGTATAAAGTATAAGTAATTAGCTTGAAACTTGTCAGCTTGATATACTGTTTAATGGTGTAATATGAGCCTTGTGATTGGCATTTGGCATGACTGCTGGTGTGCAACTTTCTTTCATTCTGTAGTTAAGTTTTGGTCAACATTTATTTTCATCTCTTAAAAAAAGCATAGTACGCTTCACTGCTTTCAGCAGCTGATTAAACTGGGTCTTAAACTTAAATTAAACTTGCTCTTGTATTTAAGAAAGGGCAAGAGGCTCTGGACAGGACATCATCATTTCATAATCTTAATGCGGACTATTTCTTACAACATTTCAAAATACACATGACGGCTTTGGTTGGGGATCAGGTGCCTGTCCTTGATCTTTGCCTCTTCGCCTCTTGACTTCTTAAGGCTACGGGTACCACTTACAGGACACGTCGTGAGCCTAGTGGATTAGCACCCAGCCAAAAATAAAGCTTTTCTATTTCAGAATGCTACCCTGTTTGTTCTGTATTTTAATGTTTGAAATAGTATGACATTTTGATTCAGTAAGACCTGACCTAATTTAATCAATTTAGAAAGCCTTTTCATTTTAAAATCGCCCGCAGGGCAAAGCAAAATCCCATTGCAAGTGGAATATTATAAAATTTGCCTGAGTCCCTGATGAAATGGTCCCTGGGTGAAGTAAGTTTCGAATGGTTAGGAGCACTCAAAAGATTGGAATGGCCAAAGTTCAAAAGTTTTCAGAGATCAGCACTTAGCTTTATTTGAATATGAATATTGCTTAATGCTATAATTATCCTTCAGAAGTTTCCAGACAGTAGCACTTAGTTTTATCTCTGTTGAATGGTAGCGTAATGTCATAATTATCATGCAAGAAATCTGCATAAACATGAGTTTTAAGTTACTATTAACATTCACATGACTTCTGTCCAAATTCTTTGGTACAACAAGAATGTAAGTAACAATATGCAACGGTAAATATCAAAATCTTTAGGTCACCTTTATGACTTATGTCTTTACTAGCGATTGTCATGCATTCCAGATATGTTCAGTAAAATCATAATGAATCAACTAAGCAATTAATGTCTGGATTTGGATTATTACAAAAGGATAGCTCTGCATACGTCCGTATATTGTATTTGCATCTAGTTGCTTTCAAAAACCAATTTGAAATTCTAACTAATATCTACTTTATCCTACCTACACCTAAAATCTTCACCATAAACTTAGATTCCCAACTGCACCTAAATCTTTTACAACCTTTGAAAAATAATTGTCACCAAAAGAAATCCATTCACTGATTGATTGCATTACACCTTAGCGTGCATTCACTGATTTATACGCACACCGTGTGGGAAGCTCCGAGTATGTGGCACGAGTGCGCGAAGCGCAAAAGTGCCACGCATGAGGGCTTCCCTCCCATACCACGTGCGCAGTAAAAATTAGTGAGCAACGCTAAGGTGTTTTGTAAAGTACTTATACAACGATTCAACCTCTCATTAATTGATGAAACCTTACTCATTCATGTAGCAGATGACAGCTAAGTTTAGACAAATTTCAACATGAAGTGGCAGCAACATATTGCTTGCCATGGCTGGGAGGCCTACTTTTTGGTGTTCAACAGAGCTGTCTAGGTTGGAGCTCTGCTGTACACACTGCTGTAGCATGCAGGCAACTGTATGCTACAGCAATTTAGATTAGGGACCGGCTTCCCAGCGTGCAGCGTGCGTATAACTCAGTTATACGCACGCTGCACTGTGCATTATCTGATTTATATGCACAGTCTTTACATAGGAAAAGTGCAAAAGAGTTGTATAACATGTGAAATAACATTGTGGCGTGAAAGAAATGGACCGAACGAAGTGAACTGCGACACTAGACACAATCAGCATAGCTGCACACACTGCTGAGTTTTAAGGTGCATTCATAGTCGCGAACGCATAGAGACGCACGTCGACGTGCGTAGACGCCTCAGATTGTAACATGCCATTTTAACCGTTTAAAATCAGTTCTAATGAATTCATGCTCACGAACGCATACAGACGCTTACGCGCGCGCGTTGACGCGCGTGTACGCGCGTTTGCTTGCGACAGGAACTATGAATGCACCTTTATGCAGGTCAGTGCATGGCGCAACACATTAATTTACATCCAGACCCCCCAGCAAGCACCGTGCGGATAAATAACATATCCGTACGGTGCACTATACAGATGAACAACAACGCTCTCTGTAGCGTGCACTCAGCTACATATACGGACGCAATAAGCATAGGAAAGCAGAGAGTGAGTTGTATAACTTAGATTAGGGATCAGCCTCCCAGCGTGCTGCGAGCGTATAATGTAGTTATAGTCACGTTGAACTGTGCTTTTCTGATTTATAGGCAAAGTCTTTACACCGTAAAAGTGCAAAAGAGTTCTATAATACTAATTATACAACTCATTCTCTCTTTTCCTATGTTAATTGCGCGCGTATATATAGCTGAGTGCACGCTACAGAGAGCTTTGTTGCTCTTCTGTATCGTGCACCGTGCGGATAAATTACTTATCCGCACGGTGCACGCTGGGAGGCCTGGACCTAAACTAACTTGCTGCGCCATGCAGAGAAATGCATAGCGCAGCAGTGTGTGCAGCTGAGCTCCAACCTAGACAGCTCGGCTGCACACCAAAAAAGGCTTCCCAGCCTCGGCAATTTACTGCCAGATAATCTTTAAAATTGCTTGAATTTATGCTCTCAGCATCATCATCAGAGAATCAAGTTTCATTAGTTTAGTGGCAAGCTTCATTTGTAGCTTGTTTCGTTGTATAAGTACTTTACAACACGACATTGCTTGCATTCAGAGATTAATGCAGCGTCGCACGGGAAGCCCTCGTGCGTGGCACTCGTGCGCTTCGCGCACTCGTGCCACACACTCGGAGCTTCCCGCACGGCGTGCGTATAAATCTCTGAATGCACGCAGAGCCGTGCTATTAAGTATACTTAATCCACCTAGAGGTTGAATATTGCAACTGTTGTGGTACTGACTCCTGAAGCAACTGTACTTGCAGCCAATCTTTAAAGCATCGCTAACCTGGCTGTTTTGTTTGGGAGGGGCATTATGTGAAAACCAATGTGAAATGTTTGAGTTTGGTGGTTTCAGTTTTGAAAACATAGCGTCTTTGAGTATTGAAATTAAAACTTAGCAAATTGAGAACAGGGGGGAGGTGGACAAGATTACCTGTCTTATTTTTTTCTACCATTTCACTCCTTTTGCCACCTCCGGTTGAGATTAGGATGCAGCGATTTCAAGCAACTGTCGCAATTATGCAAATTAGATTTCAATCAGTTGCCTTAGTTGTCATGCTGAGTTAAACAATTACGGCGGCTCTCTGCAGCAGAATACTACCTCTTTTAGGGGTCTTCTTGCTGAAATTGTTATTCGAAACGTCTCAAGATTTGCTCAGACGGTTTGCATGATATAAATCTTTACTGACTTATATCAACACCTGTCAACAGAATTTAATTAAGGAAATAATGAATTTACTATTGTTTGTGCCAACTTTTGCTGCGGTAGTTCCAAAGCTTCCGGATTTTGTTTTTTTTGTTTTTTCTCAAAATTTTTTTTTTCTTATCTTCTTTCTTTTCTGAAGTGTGAGACTGTGCGGGGAAATAAAGATAGAAAATATTTTATGGGGGGCGGGGTGTGGGGGGTTCGTGTCCCGCGGGAGGCCGCACACTGTTTTAACCGGTGAAAAAAAGTATTTTTGAGTAGTATGAAAAATGGGGGTTTTGGAACAGGTTAGTGTAGTTCTGGAACTCTGAGATACTTGTAGCAGCAGAATTAGGGTTTTGAACATGAATTGTGTATCCCAAAGACTAAGGCTACTGCAAATTGAAACCAGTTGCTGCAACTCTGACGAATTGGGTGAAACAATTAGGTTTTGCAGAAGCTCGTTGCTGTGTTCCTGCTTTTCTTAATTGTTGTATACAATTTTAAATATCTCCAAACTTGCATTGTCGATTATGTTATCACAGTTTTGTTACCTATCTATAATTGATGATTTAAACTAACACTCTTATTCGACACAAGTGAGTCAGAAATGTTTAATTATGCCGGATAACAGCACTCTTAGTACAAACAGTCAACTAATTTTGTAATGTCCATAGGCAAGTGTCTGTATTCCATCGTTGCAAATAAACCGTTTATCATCGAAAGCGTTCAAGGAAAGCTTATTTATCTCTACAGAGTATAGTTGATGTCGAATGCTGCGAATTGATTGCATTCTGTGGTATAGCAATGTTTGTTCATTTAAAGTGGCTAGATAGTCATTATGCGTTAATATCTTCTTCACAACTGATTTTGAGATTCCCTTTGCTCGTTTTTTGTTGACGTCGTCATACAGCAGGCTGTACATTTTTGACCTGAGACCAACAAACTCTCGAATGGGAATACCACTGGTTTCGTCCTTCATCTTCCCCATCACTTTTTTGTTAAGAGATGAGTGAAGCGGGTGATTTGGCGGATAATCGCTCGTATCAAACTGTTCCAAGTCATAGCTTAGATCTCTGTAGACGTTTTCTGTCTCAATAGAGTAGCATAATGAGTCGGTATCCGTGAACAATAGCTTTGCCTGCTGACCATATTTTCGAACGATATAGTCATAGTGAAACTGATACATCAACAGTTTTGAAAGGTCCAACACAGTGAATCCAATATAGATAGGTTTATTCAGTTGCACTTTCCCTCTCCGCATTTTGACTGCAATTAGATTGTTACCAAAATCAACACTCTGGTCGTATCGTGGATTCGCAGCCAGTTTTCTAAATCGGTTGGGTGAGGTAACTAGTTCAATATCGACATAGTTTCTGACATTTTCCATACTTTTACCGAAAACAGCGTTATTGAACAACTTGAAGAGATCTTTCTCAAAATCAGAAGTAGCATTTTGGCGCATTTGCGTGTTGAAGTCAATATATGGTTTCATCCAACAAGACTGCTGAAATGCTAAAATTCTGTGAACTTTCCGCACCTCCATCCCGGCGTCTAAATAAAATCTCAGATTTCTGAAATGAACAATGTAGTTCCTTTTAGGCATCAGATTAGGAATTAGCTTTGAACAAGAGACGTGTTTAAGCTTCTCTTGCTGTAGCAGTCGTTTGCAGTATGGAGATAGCATCTGTTCAGTAATTGACACCTGTTCAACTGCTAGCGGGTAGTCGTTGTGCATGTCGTGAAGGTGATCTGGATAGTCCAAATCTACCTCTAAGATATAGCCTGTAGTTCCATCATCAACAGCATTAGCCAAGCTGAATTGGTTGATTTCGTTCTCTGTCAGCCAGCAGAAATTTGTTTCGGGCAATGGTTGGGTCATTGCCCAGCCGTACAGGTTGTTGGCGTCTAAATAAAGAATCCAGCTAGTAGGTAAATCTTGGTTATAGTCTGTCAGGGAGTTATTGGCAACTGCGAATCTATGCATAATAGAGCTAGTGCCTCCTCTGATTCCTTTTTCTAAGAACGTGTACATGTCAACATCTGTCAAAAGATCCAGTTTGGCATTGGTGAGTCTAAGGCATGCTGCCCAAGCAAAGGAAGGCAATGTGACGTAGTGAGCTGGATCAAGTTTGTAGTGGAAAAGAGAAAAGGATCTGAAGTTTTCAAAGACATCGCAAAGTTGCAAAACATCACACTTTAAGTAGAGGTCGTGGTACTGTCCCAAAGTTTCGATCTGAAATGCCTCCCATACATGTTTAGCATGATCATAGTCGGCATCACTTATATTGTCCAGGGTTATAGAGCTGTAGAAAGCTTCTTTTTCAGGCAAACTGATTTCGTCGAATCGTTCCCAGCAAGTCATGAACTCGTAGGGATATATCCCTTTTCTCAAAAGCAAATTTCGATTCTCATCAGAACCAAATTGATGCTTCATTGCAGGGAAATTATCAAACCCTGAGGATGTTAGAGATTGTACCAGACTAGATAGCGAACCAGCCATAAACTGGAACGAGTCGATAAACCTAATGACAAATGTTGAGTTGTAGTTTGGCAGAATGGGATGTTCAAAAAATCGAAGATCGAACGTAATATAATCTTCCATGCTTTTTGGAACGCAGCTGATTTTAATCCCTTTCCGGCTAGCAGTTATGCCTATCTGTTGCATAATCAGGTGGGAATCGTACCGCCTCAAGTTATGCATGACCACTACGACATCCCGAGATAACTGATAGGAAGAATTGCATGGTATATGCGCTGGTCCTCTAAACTTCCCGCACAGATGGCAGTGGTCACGCACTTTGCTTAGAGATTCACAGACATAGCAGTAGCTACTGTTGTCTGCGGTTCTCTGCGTCTTGCAGTTGTCACATTTTTCGAACTGTTTCAAGCATATGTGGCAGCAGGTGGCGTCAGAGTATTGGCGCTTGTCTTCAGCAGTTAAAAGGCAACGGTCTTGTTTCTTAACGAATCGGGTCTGATGATGCACAGCCTTATAAATTACTTGTTCAAGAAAACTAGAAATACAGTCTTCACTTCTGACAATTTCTACAGTTTCAATTTCAGCCTCAGTGTTTGGACAACACTTGTAATGTCCTACAAGTCCGTAACTACAAGGAATATGCTGAGCATAGTTGACAGTATACGATGAATCTGATTCTACAGGTCGGTCAACTGGTATTGGCTGCACAAGGCATTCAAAGTCGGCGTAGATTACATACGGTAATCTGTGTGATTTTTTCCACTGAGAAAACTTCAGTACAGGCTTTTCTCCCTCTCTTCCCTGAGGCATTTCTATGCGCTGTTGAAATTCCTTACAGCACAAGGTATGCGCTCCTAGCCCTTCTTCAGTCTGAAATGGGATTAGACATCTATGACAGAAATACTTTCGACACTTATGCAGGGTCTGCTGATACAACAATCTATTCAAGTCCTTTATGAGGCAGTAGTGACGATTTTCACCTTCTTGCAACAGTAACAAATCGATCGTTTGACGGGCATTTTCCTTTTCAGAAACGAAAAGCGGGTAGATGTATTTGTCGTATCCAAAAACGTTCACAGACAAATTGTTAGCATTTTCAAAGCAAGGGACCTGGGATAGGGCTACAGGAAATGTTAGATTCTTCTTATCTAGTTCTCCCAAAAACCTAGAGTACTGGGATGTGCGATGAGCATTTTCTGACTGTGGATGCAGAGCAGCCAATACACACCATAAAAAACACATATCATCCTTATTCTGAGGATTAATTATTGCTCTTTTAGATAGCAACTGCTTTGGTAATGGTATATAGGAACCAACTAGAATAGGCTGATAGGCGGCAACGTGTACTTCCATAACATCCACACTGTCAATGATCCATCCGGATCCTCTTCTCTGAAAAGCTTCCACTTTCGTTTCCAGGTCGGCAAAAGAATCTGCTAAGAACGTACGTAAGTTGTCTCCTTGCAGTAGCCTTTTCTGCTTGGAGTTGAAATATGCTTCCAGTTTAATGGTGTAGTCAGTATTTTTAACAAAAGTAATAGTGAGGCGCAATTGGTATTTTATCGAATTCATTTCAGACAACATTCGCTGCAGCAAGAATCTTATAAGCAAACGACAGTCTTTACAGAACGTTGCCAGAAGGACGTATTTCAGTCGAGGTTGAAATTTAAATCGTTTTAGATACCCTCGTAAAGGCTGGTTAATTGTCTTGAAATCGAAGTTTTCGGCCATGTTTTTTGCAGGCCTGCCTACAATATAAAAGCACTCACATAACATCTGTTCATCAGTTTATCATGGATAAAGCTGGTGTGTACTCGGTTCCAAATGCGTCTCAACTACTTCAGAAAAAACCTAATATCATGGATGGGAAAATTTGGGTAGCCGTATTGCCTACCCATCTGAACGAACGAGAGCTGAAGGCTAAGGTATTTACGTCTCAAAGCTGGCTAAAATTTTGGCAACTAAGTGACAAAGCATCCAGTTCAGTTTGCTTTACGAATGAAATTAGCAGACTGCTCTTACCAGTCAAACTTGTACAGTTTGATTCTATACCGTTTCGTTCGCGTTACCTTTGCCTATATGAACCGAGTTTTGGAGATTTGTTGGCTGAAGTGGACCTCGTGGATCGGTTGCCAGAACGGCGAGCTGCCACTATGTTTCAACAGATGGTATCAGCAGTGGCTTTTGGGCACTCTATTGACATTTGCTTCCCTAGATGCACTTTGAAAAGTTGGGAATTTTCAGACACTGAACGCAAGAAACTTCGGTTATCCTATTTTGACATGATGGATATCCTCGAAGGAACTAGCTGTGGTTCAAGTGACTTTAGTCGATGCCCTCTGTACGTGAGTCCTGAATATGTTCAAAGCAAAGAAAATGGAACCTATTATTCTGCTAAAAGCACTGATGTATGGTCTTTGGGGATTATGCTTTACGTTATGTTAACCGGCGCTGGTCCTTTCTATTTTCATAATTTAGCTCAGCTGAATTCGCGCATCCTCAATCAGACGATATCATTTCCCAGTCATATATCTCTTAGTCTTGAGGCTAAGCTGGTGGTGTGCCGTTGTCTGCGTAGAGATGTTACCAAACGTGCTACTGCGCAGCAATTGTTACAACTGGATTGGGTACGCGCGCACAGCAGCGTGCCCCATAACCTACTATTGAATGAAATTTGACTGTTCTGATGGCTGCTTATATAGTCCGCCGTAGACACAACATCATGGACTATAAAAGCCGAGGACGCTGAGACAATCAGTTGCCTTAACCTTCATCGTTGACGATGGCGGCTAATTTTGCTTACGAGACTCAAGCAAAGAGCACATCCGGCGAAGATTTGTTGCTGTTCTATAGCGGTTGGAGCGTTTTAAGTACGTTTCGCATTTGCCCCTTCAAGGTGGATGGAAAAACCTACCGAACGGTGGAGCAATATTTGCAGGCACAACGTGCCCTGTTTGCTGGGCGGGAGGATCTGCATGAAGAGATCATGAAGGAGTACGCTCCCAGCAAGTACGGGGAGATAATGGCAACGGTTCAAGATAAAGATGATTGGGAGCCGACTTCGGTAAAAGTGATGGAGACAGCTCTACGTGCGAAGTTTTCACAAAACAAAAACGTTGCCAAAGTGTTGCTGTCAACCGGAAGTAAGATCTATCAGCTACTTAAGTTTCAAATTGATTAAAACAGTGTTATACAGTTGATTCTTGCTTCAAGTATGCCAAGAGATATAAATATGTTGTCTAAATGCATTTTGATTTTTGTTGCAGAAACGAAGATTGTGTTTGCGACCCCTTACGACTTCTTTTGGGGAAATGGTCTAATTGTCAATGAGCCGGCTTGCCTTGACCCATCAAAGTATCCTGGCCGCAACATGCTTGGCGAGCTGCTGGGAAAGATTCGTGAAGAAATCAAGAGTGCCCAACCTAAATACTGACTATTTTAATGCTTTTTGTAAACTGCAGAAACTGTTTGCTTAGTTTAGTAAATTTTGAGCAATGACGCGTTCTCTTTTTCGTATTTATTATAAGCCTAGCAGTCCCAGTTCATTTTCCCCTTCGAAGCTTTATGCGGAAGCCAAGAAACGAGGTTTAAATTTGACAAAAGAAAAAGTGAATCAGTGGCTGCAACAACAGAATGTATACCAGTTACATCGCAGTAGCCGGTCAAAGTTTCAGCGTAGACCAGTTTTGGTTAAAGGAGTGAACTCAATGTGGGATTTAGATTTAATGTACGTTTCAAAATTGGCAAAGTACAACAGAGGCGTGCGTTACCTGTTAGTTGCAGTCGATGTCTTTAGCCGATTTGCTTATGTTCGGCCGGTCAAAAACAAGACAGCTGCAACAGTTGCGGTAGCATTTCGAAAAACGCTTACACGATTCGATAAACCTGAAGCTGTGCGTACTGACAAAGGAAAAGAATTTGCTGGATCATTTGAAAGGCTGCTGCAAGAGCAATCAATTTCGCATGTTTGGGCTCAGCCGCCTATGAAAGCAAACTACGCCGAAAGATTCATTCGCACCCTACGGGAAAAAATATTTCGATTTCTCACCTCAGCAAACACTCGTTCTTATATTGATAAGTTACAAAATCTGGTAGACTCCTACAATGGCACAACTCATCGTTCAACGGGGATGCCTCCAAAAAACATAAACGAAACGAACGAACTACAATTGAGAAAAGAACTGTACAGTCGTGTGGAAAGTAATAGAACGCAAACCTTCAAGTTCGAATTAGGTGATGTTGTCAGGGTATCTCGGCGAAAAGCAACATTCGAAAAAAGCGCTGCTCAAAACTGGTCAGATGAATTTTTCGAAATTTCCGGTCGCCTCAATACTGTGCCGCCTCAGTATTACCTTACAGACATGTTGGGAGAAGATGTTAGCGCGTCCTTCTACGAATGGGAGCTGCAGAAGGTTGAATCAGATGCCTGGGATAATCGGAAAATTGACAAAGTTGTTTCGCGGACCAAAGCTAGGTCTAACCGTTTGCTGTATACTGTGACCTGGAAAGGATGGCCTAGCAAATTCCGAGAAACTATGACTCAGGCCGAGTATAAAAGGCGGCGGTTAACGCAGCGTGCTTAGTGTTACCAATCTATTTGAAGAGAAGTACCATGTCACAGGACTCTGTTGCTACAGTTGATTTATCTACTTCTGGTAATGCAGAAACTGATTCGCCTGCTTCTGCTAATCCAGATGCTGATTGGCAGCCTGTACGTGATTTACTTGAACGATTGGGTGTGGAGGAAATTATTACTACCGTAAAGCAATTGATGGCTGAAGATTGTGCTGGCTGCACAACGGCTGATCCTATGTTCGCTAAGTATGGGTCTGCGCATCAGAATGGCTGCTGTCGTTCTCCCTATGAAGCTGTTGCTGAACTGCTAGATGATGCTTTGCTAAAGTTGGATTTCAATGCTTCTCGAATGAACAAGCCAACTAAAGAAAGGCTGGCCAATTTGATTTTGAAAACATGGACTAGAGACTGAAATTGAAACGCGAAGCATTTAAAACGTTGACTTTTGCATATTTAGTTTGGTAGAGAGTGTTTGCTTGTGTTTATTGACTTACTGAATAAATTATGAATCTTGATTGCCAGTCTTTCTACGTTACTCTTCCATCAAATTCCTCTACAGAGTATTATCCAGAAAATGTACTTTCCAAATTTCATAACAAACTAAACGCTCCGTTGCGTCTGGAAGGAGCTTGGGAGGTTGCTCTCGCTGAGATTTCATATCCTAATAATGTTGAGAATGTTTTGAACAACGCAGGTGACAACTGCTTGCTTTTAAGTTCTTCTGACAGTAATGCTGAGGCCAGTGTGATTCTTAAATCCGGCAGATATACTAGCTTCGAAGAGTTGTGCAGTCATTTGAACAACCAGCAACGTTTTGCAGTATTCGTCTACAAAGATAGTTCCAGTAAAATTCTAGTGCAGAATAAGGAAGCTAAACCAATTTACATTCAGTTCCCTGGAAGACTTGGACTACTGTTGGGATTTATTCCGCATCATCTATATGAAGTTAAAGACAGTATCGAGAACGAAATTCCTATTGATTTATCGGCCGGAATAAGTCACTACTTTGTGTACTGCAACATTTGTGAACCGCAAATGGTAGGAGATGCATATGCCAAGTTATTGCGTATTTTGCCTCGGTCAGACTTTACAACTTCTGCCTCTGTAATTCAACGAGACTACGCCAATCTTCACTACTTACCAATTCAGAAAGACAAAACGGTTTCAGTTATTCGAATTGATATTTGCTTGGAAGACGGCTCCTATGTGCCTTTTGCAAACTCTGGCAAAGTGATTGTAGTGCTGCATTTCAGAAAAAGACTCTCATATGTCTACTAATGAACTAAGCTGTTTGTGCCAGTTCCTACAGCGAAATCAGAATGGATACGGTACTGACCCCATTGGCTCGAAGTTTGCTGGGCCAATATACCAACACGGACATGGAATTGGATCGGTTCTTGCTAACTTGTCCAGATGGGCTATTCCTGTTGTGAAATTTCTGGCACCTCACCTGTTTACTGGAATTACAAATTTTGCAGAAGACGTCGTGATGAAAAAGCAGTCAAAGCGGCAAGCTCTCAAAACCGCATCACGGAAAGCGGCAGCTAATGTGATTAGAAACCTAGCAGCCAAAGTATCCCCTCAAACTGGATCTGGAAAATCGCGGAACAGACAACAAAGGTCAGGACTGGCATCTTCGGGTATAAATAGTCGTCGTAGAAGAAGAAAACCTAAGAAGGCAAACGTGATTCAAAAGAAGAAGAAGAAATCACCAAAGAAGACGTCAACTACTAGGAAAAAGCAGAGAACTTTGGTAAAGGGTGCAAAGCGAAAAGCTGCTAAGGGAAGAGCAGTTTCCTCTATAGCGTTCAACGACATTTTCAACTGAATGATGGCATCATTTTCTAAGAAGAGGCGTACCGGAATTACTGAAACTATTCCTGATTTAATTGTTAAGGCTGAAACTGATATCTTTAGCCCTGTTCCTATACAATCTTCTATTGGTGACAATAACTTGATTGATTACCGACCTATTAATGCCATCAGTGACAGCAATCCAGTTACGTTTTTCATTCCTGGAAATGAGGAAGAAATGTTGGATCCTGCCATGTACCTAAAATGTTCATTTCGGCTCAAAACTGCAACTGGTACTAAATTTCCCTCTGGCGCTAAGGTAGCGCCCATTAATTTATTTGGTCATGCCATGTGGAAAGATATTACAATAAAATTGGGCGACAAGGTGATTAGTGCTGCTACTGAAAATTATCCCTATCGTGCATACTTTGAACGGCTCCTCAGTTACGGCAGAGATGCTAAAGAATCTCAGTTGACGGCGGAACTATTTTACAAAGATACAGCAGGAAATATGAACAGTAGAGACCAAACCACAAACACAGGTTTTCGTATGCGACAGTTTCTAGCCTCTGGTGGGGCTCCAGTAAATATGTTGACCAGACTGTCAACTGATATTGGAAATCAGCCTAGACTCCTACCCAACAATCTTGATGTAACTGTTACACTACAGCAATGCAGCGACAGTTTTCGACTTATGTTCAATAACTCTGATGCTGACTCAGTCGAATTTTCTGTACAGATACTGGACATCATGCTTTACTGTAAACGTGTTAAGCTCACTCCACCTATGGCCCTTGCGGTAGCTCGAACTTTGCGTGTTAAACCTGCTCAGTATCCCATATCTAGAGTTGTTGTTAAAACTTTTCAGATCACAGCGGGAACGACTCTTATTAATCGTGAAAACTTGTCCCTGGGTCAACTGCCAAGACTGACTATTGTTGCAGTAGTGAACAGTTTGGCGTACACGGGACATCCTGAAATGTGCCCATTTAATTTTGAATCAAAAGGTTGCATTTACGTTTCCCTTTACCGTGACAGCGATTCAGTTCCGTCAATTCCATATACACCAAACTGGGCAACGTCAAATGCAGTTCGTGAATACCTAGCCCTTTTTCATATCAGTAACCTTCTTGGCGCAAATTCCGGAAACAACATCAGCATGTTTGACTATTTGAACGGAGGATATGTGATGTACGCATTTGACCTGACCCCAGATGATTCTGGAGCAGCAGCGCATAAGTCACCATCGCGCCAAGGAAGTCTTAGCCTAAAAATGCAGTTTGCTCCCAATGAAATAGACACTCCGTGTACTGTTGTGGTATACTTAGTTTATGACAACGTTGTGTGGATTGATCAGCATAGAAATGTGTTGACAGATTTTAGTTAAACAAAAATGGACTCAACTCAGTTGCAGTATGCGCTTTCTCACAATCCTATAACAGCGCCATTTTTCATTGGAATTTTCGCAGAGGATACCCTACCTAAGTCCATTCCAGGAACAGAGAATGTACAGTTTGTTGTTGCCAACACTGATAAAAGCGCCGGTAGAGGAGAACATTGGGTTCTTTTCTGGTTTCAGGGCAGACGAAGCGTGCGCAGTCGTTTTGCACATGGCTATTTCATGGACTCTTACGCCCAAAGTCCAAGCTTTTACAGCAACAAGAACTTTGAAAGCTTTCTTGATCGCAACTGCAGGTCCACAGTGCAAAATAATATGGCAGTACAAGCACTAGACAGCAATGTATGCGGACAGTGGTGTGTATTTGTTGCTTATCATCTGTGCCAAGATCCAACTGCATCTATGGATTCCGTACTTGGCTGCTTCAGCACAAGAAATAGACATGAAAATGACCGTATTGTGAGACAGTTTGTTGCTTCAAACTTTACCATCCCAAAACCTACATCTGTACCTAGTCTGACTACCTGTCAAGTTTCTGACTGTCTTTGTAGTGTACTGAGTAAACGTTACAGTTGTAATTTTGCACACACTAATGACTAAGACTTTGTGCCTAAAGGGTGGCGCGGCGAAGCCGCGCCACCCCCGACGCGGCGCGGCTTCGATATTCTTATAATTTCTAATTTTAAGAGACTAGCAGTTACGCGATGGAAGAATTCTGCTTCGACAGTCGTCTTCAAACGCCTTTTTCTATGATTGTGACCGGCTGCTCGGGTTCAGGTAAAAGTCAGTGGATAGAGAAACTGTGTGCTGATCAGGAAAGTTTGTTCAGTACACCGCCTCAGCGCATCCTCTGGTGCTACGGCGTCTATCAGCCAAATTTTCATCAACAGTTAAAAGTAAAATTTCCGAATCTCACTTTACACAGTGGCTTCAGCGAAGAGTTTTATCATAACTGTGCCGATCTCCAGTCCAGCCAATTGCCTACGCTACTAATTTTAGACGATCTGCACACAGAATTAGCCAATAAGCCAATCTTGAGTCAGCTGTTTACAAAGTTCAGTCACCATAACAACAACAGCATTATTTTTACTACTCAAAACTTCTACCATAATGGCTCACAAACGCGGGATGTTAACCGCAATGCCCACTACATCATTTTACTTGCTCAGCCACGTGACATGACTGTTGTTCGCAGTATCGCCTTGCAAATGTATCCTAAAAACTCTGCCTTTATGACTAGTGCCTTCACTGACGCTACTTCTGCTCCGTATGGTTACCTTCTAGTGGATGCTAAACCGTATACACCTGTTCGTCTGCGACTTCGCACAGGTATCTTTAGTGATCAACAAACATACGTTTATATTCCCAGTACATGAATAATTTCAATGTCTAAAACTGTCAAAAGAAATATTCATTGGTTGAAAGTTCTGTGCGAAGGAGACTCTTCTGTACGCAAGGCCATTCTGAAGACCTGCCAAAGTCAGATAATACGGGCTCTTTGCGAGTGTGCTCTCAATGTCATGCGAGGAAACCCAAGGCTAAGCACAGCGCAGCGAAGAAAGCTAAGACCGTACAGTGCATGCTGCCGAAAATTGATTAAAAGAAATACCAGCATTAGCAAGAAACGGAAGCTGCTTCAGCAAAAGGGTGGGTCCCTGATTCCACTGCTACTGGCTCCAGTTCTAAGTGGTGTGCTAGGATGGCTGCTCAAAAGATGATGCTAGTACCTGCTAATTCAGACTACCATATTCAACGACGCATCGAGCTCCAGACAGATCCTGAAGTGAATATTCAACTGCAATTGGATAAGGAAATGGAAGAAATTTTGCGATCAAACCTACCCACATTTACTAAACTGAAACTGTACTATGAAGTGTTGCAGAAGTACTTAAAACTACAACCCTCCCACCAGCCGCCTAAACAATCGGAATCCGTTGTTGCATCAAATTCAGAGGAGAATGAACTGAATGACAGAGCAACTGTTGTTTTAAAGTCGCTTCCTGTCAACCTGCTGAAAAAGGCCAAAACCCTACTCAACTTTTTACCAGAATGCAATATAGACTGGGATTCTACAGGAAATGTTACAGTGGCTGCAGTGCCCATCACTGCTGCCAAAATCACTGACTTAATCTATCATTTCCTACATACTTCCTCAAACCGCCGGCCGCCGACAGGATTTGATGAATTCCTTCGTGCGTTGGCCAGTTCAGCAGTGCCTAGCTCTTTGGCCGGTAACGTGAAGATGAGGGAGGCACTTGAAATGGTACGACTTAGCCTAGCTAACGATCAACCCCTGCAGCAACCGCAACAACAGCATCTTGCAAGGCAGCAGGAAGTTTTGCCTCAAACAGGAAAGGGAAAATCCAAAGCTGTCCGCAAAGCCAGAAAGAGAAAACTCGAATCAGTGAAGCCGCCAGCCTACAGGTGGTATAGTTTATAGAATGCTGTGAAATTATTATTATCATTATTATTGTAGTTGTTATTATAATTATTAATAGTTATTGTTAACTGTCTAGACGTGTAGTAAACAGTGACTGTGGTAAGCTTAGTCAGCTATTTCAGCTAATGACACATTTAACTTTCATTTCAATTTATACGGTTTATCGTACAAACCACTACAATTTACAACAGAAATATTAAGAATCACCTTTCGCAAAGTTTTGCATTTCAACACCAATATTGCAAAGTTCACGAACATTAGATTCCAATTTATTGTCCATTTCCTCAACCAGCTGGCACAAAGTTTTGCTATCTGGCATTTTTTCAGAAGACAAGTGTAACAAAACTTCACCAACCGCATCCTGCATGCATTGCAATTTTTCACAGGTTCCAATTAGACTAGCTGTCGGTCGACTGTATGTGAACAATGCTGAACCCATTTCATCATTATCTTGATTTTGCAACTTAGCAATGTCTGTTAGAAGTGCTGTGATGAATTCTTTATAGAAAATAAAGTACACATTAAATGTAAGCTGGGTATTAATATTGTTCAACAGCTCGTCCACTGTGACACTGCAACCACAAATAGGGCGTTCTTCAAGTCTGGAACAAAATGCTGTAAGTGTTAAGATGAGTTCATTCACAGATTCTGACACTGATTGCAGAGACGATTTCAGAACGGAGAAGGAATTGTGGTCCACGTTGGCGAGATTATCTATATTAGCATTGGAAATAGCAGCGAGAAGTTTTGCAGAAATGCTGAAATAGAATAGTAGTATTAAAGCGAAGGTTAGATTCATAAAGTATCTGTTTTTGGTTACCAACATTAGGAGACATGGTCTATCAGTAAATTTAAAACATATATTAAACCCGTTGCCACAAATGTGAAAACACCATTTAGTTCTCCTACAATTGCAAAATTGCATTCTCATTGGAATTACCAGCAACATGTTTTGAACACAAGCTTTAAGAAATTGAATCATTATCACACCCGTTTAAGCCTTTTTAGTTAGGGTAAGAACTTTATCGAAACCATCTACGGCAATAGTTACCACGTACGAAAGACCTACTTAGCAGAATATATCACTAATTTGTAAACCGTGTAAGTGCTTCTCATAAAACCAAAACCTACGTTCCGATGTCCACAATACTGCGAACATGGCAGTTTTCTACATCTGCTATGAAGTCGTAAGATTCATCCTGTAGTGGGGTGGATGGTGACTCCACCAGAATCCTATCTCCTGGGTTTGGTAGCGGCTCAATTAATATGGGAGCACAATTTGTCATTTCTTGAATAATCTGTTGACTGCTCAAAACGCTGGCATGGGTCCGAGCAGAAGAATCTGAGTGAGAGGCAGTAGACGTAACCTCTAACTCAGATAGAGGATCAACTTCAATGGCAGCAGTAGCAGCCGACGCTGTTGCTTCAGCTGCAGTTGTTGTGGAAGGACCCGGGTTCTGCATAGGCTGTAGAGATTTCTCCAATTGGCTGGCTGCTATTGAACTTTCTGCACAACTAGGGCTTTCTTCAGAATCGATTCGCTTTCTTTTAGTCGTTAATTCACCCAAACTGGCATCACATTGTCGTTTCTGAGTCTCACCTAAACACTGTGTGTCAGCCTCGTCAGACGAAGAACTGACCATCAAATCTCCTTCGACAGTGCCGCTATTATCAATGTCCTTCCTCTGAGAAGAAGAGGAAGAAAATGCTTCAGCTTTTCTGCTACTTTCGTTCTTAATGCCCTCGGTATAGAGAAACTGAGCCCTAGCGCGGTAAACCACAGAATGCTTACTGCTTATCGTGACAGGGTAGCCACTGTCTAAAATACTCAGACAATTGTAACACATTAATGGCTGTGCACAACTTAAATTATGAATGTAACCCTCAAAAACGTCAACGTAATGAGACAATGGCAGACAGAAGGAAACGGTGATCTCGGTTTGCAGTAGTGTTTCTAGCTTCTGTCTTTCAGATATATTCCAAGCTTCTTTCGCGTCTATTTGAAGGTTGTGGGGTCTCAGAGACAAGTTGATTGCATATACTGTCAAGTGAATAAACAAATGGTCGAACCACTTAAAATGCTTGCGGGAAACAAATTTTTGCCTGATGAATGATGCTGTGTCCACATACATGTCACTAAAAATCTTTTCTATTTTAGCTACTAAGGCAATTTTCACACTCCTAGGCAAAATCCCAGTGTGCCAAAATTTGGAACAAGTTTCCAGCAGATGTGGTAAATATAAATACTTTTTACCAAGCGCCAAAGCAAGAATTCGACGTAAATAAATGAGCGCTGGCTCAAATCTCAATGTCTGTTTAGTCCTTCCCATTACTAAAACAAGTAAACAAACGGAGGCCACAAATTTGGTGTGCTATTTGATCACGTTGAATAACTTCAGTTTTAAAGTTAAACTGAGAAGTTTCTTGTCTATTTAGTTTGCGCTTTACCTGACAGAATCATTGTTAACATCCACCGTATCTTCAAGTTTTAAGCATAAATTGAAACAACTAGTTTAGATTTTCACAAAAAGTAATATATATGCAGTCGGCAACTTAAAATGCAACTTATTGTTATATGCATTCAGAGTTACCATACTGCCAATTTTTGAAGCCCCTTTAACTTCTGCACCCTGTGTACTAACCATAATCTCTGCTTACATCTGCCAAATCATTCAGGTCTGAGAAAAGACTGTGTACTAACCATAATTACTGCTTACAGCTGCCAAATCATTCAGGCCTGAGAACAGATTGAAGCTAAGCGTCAATTAACGGAAATTTAGATTTTCAGTTAAGTCGAGCTTAATTTAATGTTGAAAGTAACTGCACTTTAACTCACTTGATAAATTCGCTAAGTGACACAAATGTTTTTGCTTTTGGGGTCTCAAAGCTGAAACCAAACATCTAGCTTACGGAATTGCATATACAAGCTTTAATCAACGAAATTTTTCATTAATTATTCTTCATTCAAAATTAATTCGCAAAGCGTACCTACTGTAGGCATTTGCGATTGTCTATGATGCTGTTTAATTGATTAATTTAGTTTCATTTAAGAAAACTTCATCTCAATCCAAACAATTACCAGTATCAGTTGGAACCCTGTCGTTTTAGCTGTGCTCTTTATTAAGATTAATTTGTTAATGAACTCGTTAACTAGCATACTCTAAGGTCCCATTTTATGTTTATCCAACAAATAGCGATGTTCGGGCGTTGAAACTGAAACTTAGGTTTCAGATTGTACAAGATCAGTTTCGGTCATTGAAACTGAAACTTATGCTAGATTAGGTAAAGACCTGAAACTCGGACTGAATAGTTTCAGTCTTTCCTCAAAACATGAAGACTTATCTTTTAAGCATATATTCTAATATTCTGCAGCGTAAAGTATAATCATCAATTTATGCATTATATTATCTCTAAAGGCTAGACATTGCAGTATTTTGAATGAACAGAAACTGAAACCAAACTGATAATTATTTTGTGATCCCGACTGAAAATTTGGCTGAAACAGAAACTATTTGTGGAGGAGACATGAAACTGCAACTGAAATCATCTATGACCGCCAACCAGAATTGAAACGGAAACTAAAAACGCCTACTTAAACACCACTACCAGCAACAAATGAGTTTCAGTCACAATTTATGCCCATCTTTGCATATACGTCAAAATCAACAGAATTATTGTTTAGTCAAAACGACTAAATCATCACACTTTTAAATCCATCAGACCCAAACCAGACTATGTGCTGGCCCAAAAGCATTCGCTAAACTGTCACTACAATTACAAA
This sequence comes from Trissonchulus latispiculum, assembly GCA_030248195.1. Lineage (NCBI taxonomy): Eukaryota > Metazoa > Nematoda > Enoplea > Enoplida > Ironidae > Trissonchulus > Trissonchulus latispiculum. The sequence goes on from JASAND010025659.1 coordinate 31,934, forward strand.
ACTAGTTCAAACTTAAGCTTGGTTCGATTGTACCTGCGTGTCTGAGTCGGTAGAGTCTTGGAATCAATCGCTAAAGATTGTTGGTTCCAACACTACCTCACGCTGGAACTAGACATCTTGCTTTCGTTTGTTCTTTAACAGATTAAGTACAGGAAGATAAATTTATTTTAAACGTGAGCCGCAATAGGAAATCGAAGCATTATGTTTCAGAATCTCTTGCCAAACTTTATCTGTATGTGGCGGATTCAAACTAAAATCTGTGTTAACTAAGCTATTTGAAGTTAGACTTTTAATTTCACGACAAAATTAAGTCTAAGGTACTCTGTATAGCCGTTTTTTTAGCATTTGGAATCAATGATGTAGTCGATATACTCTCTCAAAAGAAACCAAGTTTTGTCAAAGTAGGCATAGGCATCTTTCAACGCCTTAAGGAGATAAAACAAGTCGAGTAATAGTTGGTTTACAGTTTACACTCACAAAAAGAAACCAATTTCTGTCAAAAGAGGCTTTCAACAGCTTACTAAGTTAAGATAAAATCAAAAACCTTATTCCAAAACCGAAATATCAAAAAGATAATCTCAACTGAAAATTTATTCTGAAGGCAGGCAAGTGCAATCTACAATTGCAGTTCTAGATTACACTTCTGCAACTACACTTGCCTAGTCAGAAGCCCTTGGCAAATGACCCGCTTGACTCCATCTGAGCATTAAGTTGACTGACTTTCCCACTTCCTCAGCTGAGCTTTATACCTTCATGATTTTGTGCATATCCATAAACTTATTTGTTGCCGAACAATGAAATTTTTTGTATGTTTGGGTTTCGTAGCCAGTATATAAGGAGAAACTCGGCGAGATATTCAGTTGAAACAAATTTCGCTGCCGCGTTAACTAGAAATATTTTGATTGCAAACTTTGCACCAATGAGCTTGATATTGCGCGTGCAAATTTACCTTTTGAAATAAATCTAAACGCTTTGTGTAGAACCAGATGTGACAGCAATTGCAGTACCAATAATAGCAAATTAGCAGTAGGATTAACTTTAAAGCTTAGCCGATTAGCAGAATAAATAAACTAGAGAGTAGAATTTGTTAAAGTATTGTCTTGTACTGTGACTGTAGCAGTTCTCTTAGCATAAAGCCGCACAATAATTTTTTAAATGTGAGAGGATTTTCGAACTTTCAAATAACAATACTAAATGTATATAAGTTGTAAATGCGAAAAATTTAAACTTCATTATATGTGATATTTCTAGGCTCCTCGGTTTACTGGCAATTGTAATTCTTTCCAACGGAAACCATTAAGTGCTTATTATACTCAGAAATTATGGTTCTTACAAGTTTTGCCGGACGAGTGCTTGAGCAATCGCAACAGGGGAACGATCCACAAAATCCCGCTCATAATAATCCGCCAAATCCTAATCCTGGTTCAAATTCTTCAGGCTATGTCGCAACTTATGCTGATTCCAAAAGGCGGAAGACCCAAGAAAATGAAGGTTCCTATAATATTACAACTATTTTTTCCTACTTAATGTCTGGAAACGTGTGGCCTAAGTTCGAGTTAGAAGCAAAGGTGCTTGTATTCGAAAACCAAGAGCACTGGTTTGAATTATTGAAGGGAAAGCTTCTCAGTCCGGTAAAGCTTGAGGTGCAAGCGTCTTCGGAAACTACTGTACCTCTTCAGGAAATTAAATTCAGCAAAAAGAATGATAATATTTCTGTTGACTGTAGCTTTACTATGGCAAAAGGTGCCCAACTGGTGGAAGTTTCTGAAGCCGTGACCGGAGTCAACTTCTCTTATTCATCCGAAATTTCCCACACTAAATGGGGATTTGACAATCAGCCAAGCTTTGTGGCTGATCTGAAGCTTGACTGCATCTTACAAGGTGATAAATTTCTGTATCAACGGCTAACGCTAGCACTGAAAGAAGCTGCTTCCAACAAACTGAATGAATTCAACTTATATCTTCCAAGCGTTCAAATTTTGACAGGTGGTCTGAAAGCTGGTATAGCTTTTACAACAGATAACTAGTAATCTACATTGAGATTTATTTTTTACAGTCTTTTCAACGGTAACTGCATTTTGTTAAGCTTACTCAATAAATGAATCTGTGAACAAGGAGTGTTGTTTACAAGAATCACAAGTTCACAAGAATAACACCTCGAAATGGTTTCACTTTTTATTTTGATTTAAAACTTTAAACTTAAGGCTTATCATCTGTATACGTTTATTTACTCAATCAATAAGGAATAAATGCATAAACTGCAAACAACTCGCAAACAACTAGATAACTTTTCAGGAAAGTAGAGAGTATAGTAGTCAAAACTTAATCTTGGCTTTCTCTATTTCAACTACTTCATGAAGTGGTCCAACTAGATTTATTTTTATTTAACTCTGCTTAACTCTTTCCCCAAATAAAGTTACAATACACTTTTAAACACTGCTGTCTCAATAAGTTTAAACACTGTCTGCAGCAGCTTAGTCTTCTTCAGCTTCACCTCGAGTTTCCAAAAGTTTCTTGAACAGAGAAACAGCTTTTCTCACAGCGCAGTGCAAAGTGTTCGAATGACTTCGCATTCCACATCCCTTTTCATCCAGCCTTACGGTTGAGTGAAGGTTTCCACATACAATAATCTCTAGATTCCGAATAGGAGACTCAGAAAAACGACGCAAAAAGCTGGTTTTTTGCGCTCCTTTAGTATAAACGGTACCACGAAGGGCTAGAGCTTTCAGATACTCCTTCATCCACTCTTCCGAAACATCTTCATGCTTTTCGGATTCATCAGCCCAACTGATCAAATTTAAGTTTTCCTTGATCCAACAGTATGTCTGCCTCTCGGATGCACTCAGAGCTTGGAAATCGGAAGCTCGCAGTCGAACCATGAACTGCCTCCTCTTTCCAGTCGCTATATCAATAGCACACAGTTCTTTTATTTTGAAGTTGTGCCCTCCTCCCAGTGGATATCCTTCGAAATCGACAAGATATTCTTCCATCGCAAGTTCTGAAAAAACGCAAACCTTCATTAATTTTGAATACAACAGTTCACATAAGCTAGTTTGATTTATCATCAAGAAACACACTTACAACTCAAAATGCATTGTAACTAAGATAAGAATGAATTTATCACACCTACCTGCACGTATCGACCGACCGTCTTCTCTGAATGCTTCACACAAACGGAATGCTCTAATAATTTCCACCAACTAATAATATTTTCAATGATTTTCAATGATGACATTGAATCACTGCAAAAGTACTACCATAGAAGTGCTATAAATACTGGCAGTTACTAATCTACTGTACTAAAGCCTAAATTTCCAAATTAGATATGACACTGGCGTAAAAAATGCACTTTATGATGTTAATAGTCGTGACAATTAAACATAATTAGGGCATCGAGCATGAATTTTGTTCCTCAAATTCTGAAGCTGCTACAGATTTAAACTAATTGCTAGAACTTTAAGTTCCAGCAACTAGTTTCAATTTGCAATTTGAGTAGCCCAATACATGTTCAAAGCACTAATTATACTACTAAAAGTATCTCAAAGTTCAAGAACTACACTAGCTTGTTCCAAAACCCCCATTTTTCATACTACTGGGCTCCATCGTGGAAAACTTTTAGGTGACAGATTTAGCTCATTTTCGCACATAAGTTAGCCACACACGTGCAATGAAGTTAGCGTGATCTGAATTTCGATGCACTCTAGACTCGATCACAGAGTTGAAAGTTGGTCGCAATTTCGTGACCCACGGGTACCCGTGACCCGCGGCCACTAACTCGCGACCCACGACCCGCGACCCGCGACCCACTGAGATTTTGTCGACCCGCTTGACCCACTTCTTTAATTTGGACATTTTCATATATTTAAGTGCTCTATAGCGTGCATCGAGCAAAATTAACGCTTTAAAAATGTACATGGCGAAGTGTTAGAACTTTCAAACAAAAACTTGGCAAGTTCAAAGCTAACTGTATTATATTTTGTCTTTGTTTTCGCTATTTCTGAGCAGGCTATGTTATCGCAAAAGCTTTGGGATCTGGATCGGTCAGTAGAATCAGTATTTAGGCAACGTTTTGAAGATAAAACCGATTTCTTGTAGCAATTTTATAAAAGATCGGTCAATTCTGGTCTGTTTTTACAGCTGCGTGGCGGCTGCGACAGGAGTGTTTATATATTACGGTCCATTCCAAGCTTGGAAATGATAGCAGACTTTCATGGTTTATATCATACACTTTAGCAGTTCCAATAGAATTAGAAATGATCATAACTATGTCTATTAGAACTATGTCCAAATTTCAATTGACGTCATATAAACTGGAAGCAGCTCTTCACGATCTTTACGGAAACACAGCTTCGCATGCTGTATAAAGTAAGCTGTCAACATTGTTTTCGGACAAACGGTTTGACAATCAATGCAGAAGTAACAAAGGCTTTGCATGATAATAAAATATTTATGCCAATGGCTATGACAGGAAGATATTACTGAAAATTATTGACGGAAGATTCAAGACAGAATAGAAATAAATAATTTTATCATAAAAGCAATATTATAATCACGCATTGGCAATGCCTGCACAACTCCTGCACATGTGGAGGCTAGGAAAAATTTCCCCCGCGCAGCAAACTTTTGTCGCCGCGCAACAAAATTTTTACCCCAGCGAATAGAGCGCATCAAAATTTTGTCCCGCGAGAAAAAATTATATCGCCACGCAGCAAACTTTTTAACCCCACGCAACAAAGCGCGTTAAATGTTTATCCCGTGCAACGAAATTTCTGACTCGCGCAGCAAATGCCTCAAGAGTTTATCCCCGCGCATGAAAGCGCATCAATATTTTCAACGCGCAGCAAATTTTTACCCCAGCGAATAGAGCGCATCAAAATTTTGTCCCGCGCGAAAAATCATATCGCCACACAGCAAACTTTTTAACCCCACGCAACAAAGCACGTTAAATGTTTATCCCGTGCAACGAAATTTCTAACTCGCGCAGTTGAATTTTTATCCCGCGCTGGAAAGCGCCTCTAGATTTTATCCCCGCACAGGAAAGCGCATCAATATTTTCAGCGCGCAGCAAATTTTTCCTCCGCGCAACAGAGCGCATCGAAAATTTTGTCCCGCGCGAAAAACTTATATCGCCGCGCAGCAAACCTTTTACCCCTCTCGAAATTTTATCCCATGCAAAAAAGAGTCTCAAAGTTTCTTGGTAGGCTTCGCCCTTGGCGTATTTTCCCATCACATTTATTTAAAAAGTTTCTTGCCTGCCTCGTGTTGATCATTACATTCTTTTAGAAAATTTTGCGGCGTCGGCGCGTTGTCGTTTACTTTTCCTTATAAATTTTCGCGCCGCCGGCGCGTTCTGCGTTACATTTCTTTCAAAAGCCATTAAATTTATTCCAAAATTGTTGGACCTGTGGTGAGTTTTCTGTTTTATTTCCTTTAAATCTTTTTGACCATCAGCGTTTTTGCTTTACATTTCTTTCAAAAAATTTTGCACCTTCGGCGCATTCTCCTTTAGCTTAAACTTGGAGTTGAGTTCGCAGTCGAACGCTTTAAGTTACGCAGTCAAAAGCCAAAATACGCAACCGACACTCAGCAATTGGCATTTCATGAATGCTCTCAATTAATTTCTTCAAACAATGTATCGTACTTTGGGCTCTGGATTTTTCTGAGGACAGTCGCCCCTAGGCCCCCTGTCTACTTAGTGTGCGGGGACAGATTTCACTTTTCTATTCATTACGGGGACAGTAGCTGAGGTCATTGTCTTTGACCTTCCCTTCTCAGCTCTCTATTGTCTCTGAGTTTTGACTTAAGTAGAAAAAGGGCAATTGCAGGGGTTTCTGTCCCCGTAAAATGCACAATAGCCATAACAACTGTATGCCGGAGCTAAACATTTGAGTGTTTCCACTAAGGATTTTCCCGAGCGCCTTAAGGTGCTGGTTCGGGTATTTGCAGCAAATTTTGAAAGACTGTAATTTGCTCAAGTTTTGGAGTTCAACAATAATTTTTATATCATTTTAAAGTTTAGAATGTGCTTGTTACAACTAGGTACAGTATAGCTGTCTCATTTCAACTCTTCGGCTTGAACAGCATGATATTTGAACAACGACTTGCAATAACATGGAAACAATTTTTGAACATGGATATCTCGAAGTGTGGGAAAGCTAACGGAAAGCGACCAGTTCAGGCTTCAAAAGAAACGTCTTCCCGAGGACTATTTTTTCTGAAATTGTTTAAGGAGTAAAGAAGCTCAAGATTTTGAGAAAAACGTAAATTTTGTCCGATTTTCTTCAAAATTTTCAAGTTTGAACGCTTATTTCTCTCGAACTGAAAGTCAAAAGGCAAAACCATGAAAAATAGCCCTCGGCAATTGTCTCAAAAATACGTGTGTAAAGCCGTTTTTTAATTGATTGCATGAGTTGAGAGAAATCCGTGTTCAAAACACTTGACCGACGGACCAGCGCTGTTGAAGCTGTCGAAATCTTGCAATATTTGATTTTTCGAAAAGTTGCCGGTTTTGGACCTCGAAAATCAATTTTCGCCCTTTATCTTTTAAAACCTTAATCAATCGAAGAAACCTCTCAAGAGCAAAGTTGTAGGTCTTGGTGAGAGGATTCGAATGACTATAAGTTCATCCACGTAGGGTGGTCACAGTGCAAGTTATGGCGGAATAAAGCTAATTTCTCCAAAACTCAAATTTTCAAGCCGCGACTTTTCTAACATGTTTTATTGGGTAAATAATGTGATTGTAGCAAATTTGAATAAATTTCAACGACAATTGCGCTTTTAAAGCCCAAAAATACACGAACCCGAACCAGCACCGTAATGGATGTATCAGGCCCCCACGGCTTTCTAAACAGTTAAAATTGTATACTTGTTATAGCTTCGACTTTTGAAAACTAAGTATAACTTGGTTAATAACGCTAATTAAATTTTGAAGACGTAATGTCTTAAGACCAGAGAATAAACATTTTAGCACTCTTTTTACGAGATTTATCAAAATCTTGGAGGATTGCGTAAAAGTTAGCAAATCTTTCCGACAAAGGGGCTTGAAAGATGCGTGACAAAACCAGAGCTTTGTAAAAAACACAGTCGACACATATCGTGAAACATTAAAAATTTGACCCCCCGCGCAGTGAGCTTGGGCTGTGCAGGCTAGAGCCAAGTTCATTGCCCATGAATGATTATAATGGTTCGGGTTAGTGAGATCGTGGATTAACATCAGGGTAAAACAGTTAGTGGTGCTGATTGGATAAAAACCGAAGAGTCCCGGGACTGCCCAGGCACAGCGAGTCTATTGGAGGCAGGAGGATTGGTGACGCAGTGCCTGAGAGACGAACCTATCCCGGCGCCCGCCAGCAGCGGCAGGGCTAAGGGTAATGGCAACCCCAGAGAATACGGCATCCACGGTATTGTGGTATACCATGGACCAACCATCCTCCAAATCCAGGGTTCCAGTTCCTGCCAGCCGGGTTTCGCACAGGCAGAGGGCGTAGAATCCTTGCCGGACGGGGAGTTCCCTTAGGAGCTGGACCTTCTCACTGGTGTCCCGGCGTATTGATCGGGCGTTAACCGTGGCTAACCGGACACTCTTGGGATTCCTACCGGGAGCACCACCAAACTGCATCCGGTCCTTTGTCGATACCAGTCGAACCACCGGGGGGGAAGGCGCACGGCCGACCATGCCGAACGCCACCGTTGCACCGACGTCGACCGACCGAGAGCCCACGGGGGCCCCGAGCAGGGTCAGCCAGACGTTGAGCCGATGCCACTGGGATGATGGAATCAGGTCGACCACCCGTCGCCAGGTGGGCCCACTGAGCCCTTAGCCGCCTTCGTTCCCTCCTCAGTTCCCTGTGGAGATCACCCGGCCGACGTTGCCACCGCCGCCCTGCAGCCATCGTTGAGGCTGTCATCCCAGCATCACAGGTCCGGGAGCCTTCGCAGTACTTGACCATAGTTTCGACGTTTTTGTCTTGGCCTGGCCACCAGTACGATTCGCGAAGCTTGCGCTTCATTCGTACAATCCCAGGATGACCATCGTGTGCCTTAAGCAGCAGCTTCTTGCGAAGCTCTGCTGGCAAGATTATCCTTGATGCGTTTCGAAGGAGAAACCCATCTTCTCCAGTCAATTCGTTCCTTATCTGAAAGTATGGCTTCAGATTAGCGGAGACATGACTCTTTGAGGGCCATCCGTGTGAGGCATATGCCAGAACTTTAGATAAAAGTTCATCTGATTTGGTGGCATTCCTGACATTATCTAGCGTCAGATTATCAGTTCTGATACCTCAAATCAAAGACTCTTCGTGAGGATCATTGACTGCTTCTGCTGAGGAAGGCATGGACAGTCGCGATAAAGCGTCTGCGACTGGATTATCAGATCCTTTCCGATAAACAACCGTGTAGTGGAATACAGAGAGGCGGTCATGCCATCTCTTGAACTTACTGGATTTACGGGAATCCGTCGCTTTCTGGAGTAGAGTCGTGAGTGGTTCATGATCTACCCGAAGTGTGAAGTGCCTTCCGAGCAGGAACTTTTCCCAGTATTCGCAAGCCCAAAGGCAAGCCAGGGCTTCGCGTTCGTTAGTAGCATAGTTGCGCTCTCTGGGCTGCAACGTATGAGAGGCATACGCTATGGGAACTTCGCGACCATTCTGCTGTTGAGACAGAACAACACTCATGCCAACATCTGAGGCATCTGTTGTTACGTATGTAGGCGCATTCAGCTCGAAAATGTAGATGCTCAGCTTAGTTGCCATAAGCTTCTTCAAGGCATCGAAAGCTTCCTGACATTTACCGCACCAGGCAATTTTGACGTCCTTACAGGTTAGGTGTCTCAACGGCTCTGCAATCGTTGCAAGATCAGGGAGGAATTTCTGGTGGAAGTTGACCATTCCAAGGAACGCCTGAACATGGCGTTTTGTTTTCGGTACTGGCGCTTCCAAATTCGGCTTGACGTTTTTCGGATCCGGACGAATGCCATTCGAAGCAGAGACTATGTGACCAAGAAAGGGCACCTCTGTGACTTCAAACAGGCATTTCTCCAGTTGAAGTCGAGCATCGATTTCTTTCAACCGCTTCAGAACTTCTCTCAAGTTCATGTCGTGGTCGTTCTTCGTTCGGCCAGTGATGAGGATGTCATCCACGTGCTTGATGACACCACAGCAATTTGACAATGTCTGAGAGATGAGCCTCTGACAAACTGAGGCGAGTCCTTCAGACCCATTGGCAATCGCTTGTACTGGAATAAACCCTGATGAGTTATTGTGACAGTCAGTGGTCGGCTCTCAGGCGCCAGTTCAATGTGGAAAAGACTTTTCTCAGGTCCAATTTCGTGAAGAACTGAGCGCCGCGAAGTTCCAACAACAATTCCCTTGTGTTTGGTAAAGGGAATCTGTTAGGTGTGACAAACTGATTGAGAGGGCTGAGGTCTGTTGTCACCCAAATCCCACCGTTCGGTTTCTCAACAGTGACCATTTGATGAACCCAGTCTGACTTCTGTACTGGTTCCCAAATCTCTGCGTCAACCATTGTTTGAACCTCTTTTGCCGTTGCGTCCCGTCGAGAAAGAGGGACTGGGCGTAGCTTTTTGACGCTTGGCTTGGCATCTTCAGATAGCTGAATGACGTGCTGGTAGCCTGGAAATGTTCCCAAAGTTGGAGATAGCTGCCGTGGAAATTCGTCAAGTATCTCAGGATACTTTGGCTTATTATCTAGCTTGCTGATTTCCAGCGTTCCACCGTCGATGCACAGCGACAGGGCATGAAATAGATCTTGCCCAAAAACATTGTCCATTCCATTGGGAAGAACGTGAACCAGAATTTCAGCGTTTCTATGACGGAAACTGACCTTCGTCTGAAAGTATCCCAATATTTTCAAAGGCGTCCTTTCGTCAGCCAGTTGGCAGCTTGCAGCAGGCTGCAGCTGAAACTTTGAAAAGAAGTTACGATACAACTTCTCGGTGATCCCAGTTACTTGAGCACCGGAATCGACCAGCCCTCTGACATCAATGTTTCCGCCATTTCCGACCATCTGCAGTATGCAGAAGAAAGTGTCAGGAGGAGGCTGCTTCGCTACATTTTGCGAAACGGCAGAATGCGTTGGACCTTTAGCAGACCTGTCTTCGTTTCGCTGTCGAAGTAGGACAGCGCCATAGGTCTTGATACTTCCTTTGTGCTTGCTTGTCGATGACCGACAAACACTGTGGAAGTGATTGGCTTTTCCGCAGGGGTTGCAAAGCTTGCCCCTTGCCGGGCACTGATCCTTTGATTTGTGGGCACTTCTTGGGCTTACCGGTGGATTGTTTTGGCCTTTGTAGGTATCGGGACTCCTTTGAAACCCTGGAAAAGCTGGATTCGCCCCGAATGCTGCTGGCTGAGGCAAATGCACTTTCATCAGCTTCCATGATGCCGATAAAGGCATCGAGCTTTACTTGTTCGGCAGCCAGCAACTTCCGTTGAGTTTCAGAGTTTTGGCATCCACAAGCCAGCTGAAGAGCAAGGTTATAGTCTTCCCGGCCGCCAAAATCGCAGTCCGCCATTAAAGTTCTGAGAGCTGTCAGATAGTCCCTGACCGTCTCTGTCGGACTTTGCTTTCGATTCTGAAAGTCAAAGTGAGCTTTTGCTTGGTTTACTTCGATGTTAAACAGAGTTTTCACGGCTTTTGAAAACTCCGCAAAGGAAGCGGTTGTTACGTGGCTTGACATGGGATTCGCTGAAAAAATGCTGTCGCCTTCTGTGCCGAGTAAGACACGAAGGTAGCCATTCTTGTCTCTGTCTGACAGCTTGGAACCAGCAGGTCGGGCCTGATCCATCTGATGAAAGTATTCCTCAACCATGGCGTACCAAGCTCTGAAGTTGAGTGAAGGATCTCCAGGATGAGGCAGATATTTGTCCGGTGTTGTCTTCTCGAGAAAAAGAAGATCTGTGATGGAAGGCAAAAGTCCAAGGTGGGTCTCCAAGAGCTTGTCAATAAAGAGAAAGCTTAACCCTCGTTGCCAGTTGTAGTGTCGAGGCGGACACTACACTTCGAGTATGTAAGAAGATACTCGGCTATGCAGCCGTAGACTGAAGTCAACTGGTTTATTACAGAGGAACAACAAGAGTGATTAACAGTAACAATGCATTAGCTTATATAGCAATGTCAACAACAATGTCAAGAATAATATGCAAATTAACTTGGCTGATGCAATTAT
>JASAND010025660.1:0-47817 GCA_030248195.1 Trissonchulus latispiculum
GGGCAAAACAGCACTTTTTCAATTTAATACATGGGCAAGGTATTTCCGTCAGTTTCTGGAATGTGGTCTGAAGGGTGTGGATATGGGACATGGGGTCAGTGGAGGGGATGAGAACGTCGTCAATATAGACGGGGAGGTCGGTGAGGACTTTCTCCATAATCCTCTGGAAGGTAGCCGGGGCGTTACATAATCCGAAGGGCATAACATTCATATGGAACAGGCCCATATGAGAAACGAAGGCGGTTTTTTCGCGGTGTTCGGGGTAGACCTCCACCTGCCAGTACCCGGCGGCTAGGTCAATGGTGGAAAAGATATTCGCACCCTGCAATTGGTCGAGAATTTCATCGATTTTGGGGAGGGGGTAATTATCTTTCTTCGTGATTTTGTTTAAGCGGCGGTAATCGATGACAAGACGGGTAGACCCGTCCTTTTTCCCGACCAAAATGCAGGGTGAGGACCAGGGGGAAGTGGTAGGGGAGCACACGCCCTCGTCGAGCATGGCTTTGATATGTTTCTCAATCTCGGCCTTGTCCTTCGGATTATTTCGGTACGCCCGGCTTTTGATGGGGCCCTCCTTGCCGGTATCTATGATGTGCTGGTCCACTTTCGTCCGCCCGGGGTTTCCGGGGCGGGCAATAACATCAAAATACTCGACAAGGAGGCGTTTAAGGCCGTTTTTAAAGTGTTCATCGAGGTCCATAGCGGCGAAATCCACATTTTCCTCGATGAACTTGACGCGTTCTTCCATGGAGGGGAGGGGTTGGGGTAGCATGGTGTCTGCCGAGTAATGCAAGTCGTTAAACCCGCGCAGACCCTGCTCTGAAGGAAGAGGGGCTGGATCCAATTGTTCAGAGGTACTGGGTTGGGGTGGATTTGCCTCCAACTGTTCCTGGGAAGGGGCATCCGGCAGGAAAAATTCGTCTGCCGGGGGTTCCGAGGCATCCGCAAAGAGAACCTCGGCTTCCGTCATCTCCTCGAGGTGACAAGTCACGGGGTCAGCATCCGGGGAAGGGGTAGTGGGGACAACTTCGGCTTCCGAAGCTGTTTGGGGAAGTTGGAGGCAATAGATAGTGGGGTCAACCCACTTTACCGGGGAATGATCGGGTTCCATCATATCCGTGGGGTCCAGTGTACCTCCGGGCAAAAATCTGTCCTTTTCACTGGGGTAAGGTAGGGGGGAGGGGGGGCTACACTGGGCTGCCCGTATAGCCGGATGGTCTGTCCAGGATTGCAAACTGTCCTGGAGTTGGAGTAGGTTCACCCCCCATTCCGTCGCATACTGACGTCCGTCAGCCTCCTGAATGGGGGTGATGGGCTCGGCCTCGCCGAGGGACAGATTTTTAGGGAGGTCAACCAGACAGTCGTGGGGGTTATAAACACGGATATAGGTGACCTTGTCCGACGTTTCGAGGACACCAGGGACAGGGTAGACCTCATACCGCTCCATAAGTTCCGGGTCGGGTTCAAAAAGAACTGCTTGGTAGCAGTTGGGTTGCTTTGCGCCGTCGACAAGACAGCGCACGGGGACCATAGCTTCAGACCGGGGTTGTAGGGTTTTCTTCTCCCTCATACAGAAGAAAACGCTAAGGGCGGTCTGAATGCTAAACTTGTTAGCCAGGGCCTGTAGTTCTTCCGGGGTCAGGAGGGGCGTCTCCCAGTAAGGAGTTCGGAGGGAGTGGGTTTTGGGATAATGGACCAGTCGGCTCTTTCCAGGAAGTCATAACCAATTATGACGTCCTGGTGTAACCCTTGGGTTACATGGAAGGTGAAACTGAATTTATGGTTATTACAAACAAAAGGGAGTTCGCAAGAGCCGACTATTTGAAGGGTGGAACCCGCTGCGGCAGTGGACACTTTGGCCACCGTCGCAGTGTCCAGGGAAAGGGAGAAAATACCCGAGGCATTTACGCGGTCGAAAAATGCCTTGGATATGAGGCAGATATTGGCCCCGGAGTCTACAAGGGCAATGGCTTTGACCCCGGACACGCTCACCAGGATTAGGGGGCTTTTCCGCAGAGCAATACGGGAGCATTGCGACGCGAAAAAGGACGTGTTGCCCATCAAAACGGCTTGGACCGCTTCTCTGATGGGATTAGGGAGCGGGGTTTTAGGTGGTGAGGCGTCCAAGGTCTGCGCCTCCTCCTCCAGACATTGCGGTGGCTCCGTAGGTTGCTTGGGGGGGGTGGTTTTTTCGGGGGATCTGGGTTGGGTAGGAGAAATGGGTTTTTCGGGTTGAGAGGGGGCTTCCCCCTCAGAAAGGGACCGTTTATGGGTAGGGGACCGGGTTTTCTTCGATTTTGGAGCGGTCTTATTGGTCGTGGGGTCGGACTGAGGGCGCTGAGGTTGAGGTAGAGGGTCAGCCCAAATGGACATATTGGGGAGACGGAGTTGGCCGGATGCTTCCAGCTCCTCCGTCCGGCGGCGGTCCATGGCCATGAAGTCGAAAAGCAAGTTCTCGAACTCGTCGACTTTCCTGCGGACCTGGGTCATGGTGGTATGGAAGTCTTCGTTAGCCTTTCTAGTGGCGTGGCCCACAGAGGTTAACACTTCATGTTGGGCAGCCTCCACCTCGTTCAGCTCCTCGCGGACTTCCTGGAACATGTCACCCAATTCAAAGTAAGGTGCCCACTGTTCCGGGGTAAAGGGATTAGCAGAGGTTGCGGTTGGGGGGACAGAATCGTGGCGGGCGCTTTTGGAATGGCGGGGGGCGAGCCGCCACGAATTGTCCCCTTTATTCCGCAGGAGGCGGATGGGGTCAGGGTTTGTTCCAGTGGGGGCGTCGTCAGGGTTACGTAGGTTACGTAACCGGGAGGCCAAGTCATCGTTATCCCGGGAAATGGGGATATCCTGGTGCTGTGAGGCGCTGGGGAGGTCTTGCTGACCAGAGGTGGACGGCAAGATCTCCCCAGGGCTTTGTTGGAAGTTAGGGGGGGAATGGGTACGTACGTTATCGGATATACGTACGTTTTTGCGGTTTTGTCGGGTAAGGGGTGGGGTAGTCGGCAGTGAGTCCTTTAGGGGAGGGACGTTGTCGATGAGATCCACTTGGATCTTCTTCGTCGCTTTCTGGGGTTTATAGGAATGCCGGGCGGGTTTCCACTGCCGACTTTTAACCCGCTTATCACTCAACAGCACCAGATTTGCCCCGGTAAGAGGCGGGTGAAAGGTCGAGGGAGAATAGGAATCATGATGAAAATCATGATTCTCTTGCTGGGGTGGGGTTAGAGGAAGTCTGGCGTGGTCCAAGACTGAGGTCGGCAGGGGGGTTTGGGAGAGTTCTGGCGTGGTCCAAAACTGGGATCGGCGGGTCAGTTTGGGTAGGGGCGGACGAAGGCGGCCTTTTGCGAGACTGGTCTCCCCCGTCTCCAAAAGGTTTCACCTGTTTCCGCCACCGATTCCAAAACTTATAGGGACGGGTATTACCTTCCTTATCCCTGATAAGGTTCCCGCCGCCGGGGTACCCACCATTGGCCATAACCAAATCGTGGGAGGGGAACCAGACCTGACGACGCTTCTTCTGACGCTTCCTCCGGATACAATATTTGCAACTGGGATTGTTGCAAATCTCCTGATATTGGGCGGACACGGCTTGAAGGCCCATGGTCTGTTTCCATTCAGACCAGAACCAGTTGGGGCGGAGCAGGCCATTGCCGTATCGGACGGAATCCCCGCCGCCGGGAAATCCTCCGTACATGTTGACCAGCTCCTCTGTGGGCCTCCACTGACAAACCCTGACCTGCTTGGGTTCCAGAAAGGAAAGGCTACGTCGGACAGGGTATGGAGGTTCGGCAATGTGGTCGAACAGACTAGGCAGTCCGCTCTTGGGGGGAGGGGACGGGGTATAATCCGTTGAACAAGAGGATCCAGATAGGGAGTCTGTTCGATAAAATTCGGGGGGAGGGTCTGAGGGGTTAGGTTCATGGGCGTTTGGGTTAGATGAGGGGGGGTGATTAGTAAAGGCAAGGACCATATTTACAGCATAGGAGGGTTGCCGGGGGCGCCCTCCAGGGTTTACTGAGGACGCCCCTGGTTGGCGTTTCCCTGGTTCTGAAAAGGGCCGGGGGGTCTCGGGCTCGTGGGGGGGGGGGGGAGGTCGTTCTGGGCACCTCCGTGTTGGTCAGGGGGTTGGGACGGGTTCAGCGGCTGATCCGTGACAGCCACCTTAGGGTTACTCAGCATACGTAAAAACCCGGGGTGGTTTGGACCCAGGTTCTGGACTGCTCGAATTCGGTCAGGGCATTGCATCCAACCATGCCCTTCCTTCACACACCAGAAGCACAATCTAGGTCCGTATGGCCTCTGGTTGGGGTTAGTGGGACGGGGACCAGAGTTGGAGGGGGTAATTATAGCCAGACCTATAATTAGAGTTGGGACGAGGGTTCTGAGATCGGGGAAAACGGGGCTGTTGGTACTGGGCTCGAGCTTGAGGGGGGTAGGTCGGTGCCGTACGCATTTCTGCTGCATAGGCCTCTCGCTCCGGGGAATTTGGGGGGTAATCGAAGTAGTCAGGGTCTTCGAAAGGGTCGTCATAAGCTCGAGCCACGAAGGCTAGGGGCGGGGTTTCTTCCTCCATGGCCCGCTCGACGGACTGGACAATAAGCAGAGCTCGATCGATCATGGAGCTCTGCTCATTTTGGGGCCAATAGGACATTTCGGCTAGCTGACCAGCCACCCGGACCCTGAGGGCTTCCCTCAGACCGGATTTGAACTGTTCAGCCATTTTCCGGTCACGTTCCCGGATACCAGCGGAGGGGAAGGCTTTTACCGCCAAAAGTCGGAGGGCCGTTACGTACTGGTGGGCTTTTTCCGAGGGTTGTTGCCTTCGGCGGTAAAATTGGTCGGCATACTGCTCGACCGTTGTGGGGATGGGCTCGTACAATTGCTTCAAAATGTCCACCAATTTCTCGAAGGAATCGGGCAGGTTCGGGCCATGGAGGGCTTCCTTGACGGAATCGTCAAGGAACTGCCACAGAATTCGGTGGAGGAGGTGGGGAGGGACTTCATGGACACGAGCCGTGTCCTTGAAGTTAGAAATCCAGGTCGTGAACTTGATCTGGCTCTGGGGGCCTAGGAATGGTTTCGTTCCCTTAAAGGCCTTTAGGTACTCAGCCACGTGTCGCGCCGTGGACAGATTGGACTGCTCCACCTGGGCTTCCCTGGTGTGCAGTCGGGGGTCAGGGCGTCTCCGGGAAAAGGAAGGGCGGGTAGGTCGGTTAGCCCGAGTATCGCTTTGGGCCCGGGGGCGAAATGGGAATGTGGGGCCATCGTCGCCGGATTCCGAGTCAGATGACGGCGGAGAATCGCCGTGGGGAGGGGATGGACGGTTAGGGGGCTGCCCCCTCGTCCTTGGTTCGGGTAGGGGTTTCACGTCGGAATCCTCTTCGATGGCCGCCACAATCTCGAGGAATTCTGTATAAACCCTGGGGTGGTTTTGATACAGAAAAACCCACATTTCCCGGGTCATATGACGTACCTGCTGGGCCAATACCGACTTACCAATCTGGTCGTCGAGACATTCATAGGGGGTTTTATGCGTAGGAGGGGCCCAGCCAGGACACGCCGGGACTTTGGGACAAAAACCCAGAGCGGGTTTTTTCTGGGGTTGTGGCTTGCCGCCCGGCTGGCCCAGAGGAGTGGGATTGGGGGGTGGGGCTGAATCCGCGGAATTTCCGGAGGTAGAGGGATAGGACTCATGTGAGGCCAGGGGGGGCGTCCCGTCATCATAATTCTGGCGGTTCCGTAGGTCACCCGACTTGTCCCACATCAAGCCGGATGAAGGGGAGGCCAGGCCCCAGTGCTGGCTAGACCGGCGATTTTGGGGTTTTTGAGCTCCCTCAGAGGTAGCTCTGGGTCGGGTAAGGGGGGGCATGGATTTTCTCACTCGTGATTGGGCGGGACCCGAATCAGTGAGACGATCAAAAATGGGGTTTTTAGGGTTAGGGGCATCGCCGATCAGCCGGGCCAGCTGCTCTTGATATTTCCTCCACTGGCCTCGGGTACGCAATTTATCTTCTTCACTGGGGTCGGAACCGTCCAGGTGGACCGTGGAATCATGACGGGAGGGGCTTCCTCTACCTCCGTCCTGGGGGGAGTCCGACGAGGGGTGTAGATCGTCCTCGGGACTCAGTCCTGACCCGAGGCGGATGTGAACGGAAGATCCGTGCTGCCCAGAACTTCCGCCCACGGCCCCAAGGTCTGGGGGGGGGGAGGGTCAGGGGACCGGGCCACTCTGGGTTTACTATCAAAGGGGTCGTCTTCAGGGGGGCGATTATCCATTATGAACAAAACACAAGAAAAACAAAACACTTACCGAGTTAGTTATATACGTATATCAAAAATTTGGGCAGCAGTTGGGGACAAAAAGGGACGTTTGGGACGATATACGTATATAACTAGGGCGGGTCAGGGGTATCCAGGCCAAGGGAACGAAACTCCAATAATACGTACGTATTTCAGGCCAAAATTCGGGGGTTGGGTCAATCTCCGGATCGACCTGGATTTTCGGGGAATCCGTCCAAGGGGTAGCAGCAATCCACCAGTGGGGCTGACAAGGGCCAACAATACCGGGTTAGATTCCTGGGCGGGTCCTGGAATCTGACCAAATTTTACAAAATTTTATATTTCCTTCCCAAAAATTTTCGGGGTGGGGAGGGGCAATTTGGTATAAATTTAGGGCGGGTAGGGAGTTGCTGGTATAATAGGGGTAGATTATCACCTGGCGTGGTCCTGGTGATAATCTAAGGGAAAAGTTGGTCTGCCCAACTATAATAAATAAATTTCCAACAGGTAGGAAAAAAATAACACGACACAAAATTAAGCACGAGAATAAAATAAACACACCACTCGTCCGCAGAAAGGAAAACGGGACTAATAAAATTCACGGGGGATTGACAGGAAGTCAGGCGTCTGACTGGGACTTTAAGCGATGCGTGGGCGGACCTTCAAAGGACCCAAGCAAAGTCAGGCGCCTGATAAGGACTCAAGCGGTGCGGGGGCGGGCCAAAAAAAGTTAACACAAAGGTTTGCAATTGGGAATGACGTCAATTGCAGACCTTTGTGAATACACCCGGGGGGGATGGGTATATGAGACCGGCGAATCCAGTCAATATTAGGGAAAATGAATAGGGAGGGGGAAACTTTACAGGTAGTAGGTAGAGGAGAAAAAATAATTTGGGACTCTAAAAAATTTTTGGACTAGGGGGGGGGCTAGGAAAAATTAATTTAGGGGGGGGGAAATCGGAAAAATATTTCAGGGGGGAGAAAAATAAAAGGGGAGAGCCTAGAGCTGGCAGCCTAATGTAAAATATGGGGGAGCTAGGGATTTTAACCACTGAGCTCAAGCCCCTATTTCACAAGTGGAACCGTGCGCAAGACGCTGACCTGCGACTGCGGGTGGAGATATTTAGTCCAGGCGGCTCTCTACCACCGACTTGCCTCGCCAAGGGGGGGGGGACAGGTAACTTTTGGGGGACGCCAACGGGGCGCCTAGCAAAATTCGGGGGACACACCCAAAAATAGGCTCAGTTATAAGTCAGCTCCGGGCTAGTCCCAGAGCTCTACCTAGCTAATTAAGAGATCAAGTCCTAGTAAAATTAATAATAAAAGGTTAATAAATAAGACAACTGGCAGTTTAATGGGACAATAGGGGACAATGTTACAACAGGAGGGTCCGTCCGGCGGTATCCGGACAAGACAGGCAAGGTACAGCGGGCTACCCGCACAATAACAGAAATAGGGGGCAAAAAAAGGGAACAGAGACCAAGGGAAGGGGGACCAGCAACAAATGGGGCGCAGCAACAAATACAATAAAATAGGGGGAGGGGAAGTTAGCTAAAGGAAGTTAGACCCGAGGAAGGGAAACGGGGGCAACCCCGCTAGTAGGTGGAAAGAGGGAAAGGGGGGTGGTTAGGAGTTAACTTTGAAAGAGTAAGCAAAAAGGAAGGGGGGTTAGATCAGGAAAACAGTTAGAAAAGGAATTAGAAAAGGGTTTTTAAAGGAAAAAATCAAAGACTGGAACTTACTCTTTAGGTGTAGAAAAATGGGGGTGGGGCCCCGATCTCAAAATGAACCGACCGCTCTGTAACTTTGAAAACTCCCAACTGACGAAAGGGTGATGTAATCATTCAAGGAGAATTTTGATATGCGTTGGGAACGGGAGGGTCTATCTTCGCTAAGCCAACAAGAAAGGGAAATATGTGCAATGTTAAGTTTACGCTCAAAATTAGACAATTTTAGGTATTTTTAAAGAACGAGCATAAAGTTAGCACTGCACAATATTTAGGGGAGGGGTTTACATACAAAATAATACATAATTATGGGACTTCCCAACAATTATAATCATACAATATTTATGGGGGATTTGGGGGATTTTAGGGGGTTTTGGGGGAGTTTTAGGAAAACAGTGAAAGTGGGAATTATGAAAGGGCTTGGAAGGGGGGTGATAACGGGGACGTTATTACCCACATTACAAAGACCAGGATTGAATCAACTTTGTTGGAGACCGGCCGGAGAGAGCCAGTGTTTTAAAAATGCACAGGATTTATCGATTATATCGAAAGAGAAACTCGAAATACACTGAAACTAAAAGCTAGAAGGTGTGAAGTTTCGAAATTTTATCGGCAGGATTTTAAACCATGCAGAATCCGAACATTTTAGTGTCTGAATAGAATTTTTAATTGCTTTCCTTCTTCGATTGTTTTGTCTTCTGGGATAACACTGTTGCTTCAAATGACTGCTTTTTTACATTATGTGAAAACAGCAAAAATTCTAATTACTGGGAATTTTTTGACCACGTCCTTCTTACGGAGATCGAGTCTTCGCAATTATACGATTATAATAAAAAAGGATTCAATGTAGATTTAGGCAAAAAAGACAAATATTTTCTGGCACATTGATGATAGATAGCTAACATAGCTTAACCAGTGGAAGGGATTATTTTGTGAAAGCTGAATTTAAAAATGATGTTGCGTACACAAGTTCGTGGCTTTGTTCACTATATGTTTTTAAAAGGTATATATTACTCTAATAAGAATCTTTCAGTCCACCAAGAGTTTGCCGACACAGTCATTGATATTTTTGCGAGATTAGCCGGATTGCAGGGAAGCAGGCATAGGAAAAATTGATTAGCTTGATGTGGGAGTTCAGCTGATGGCCCCGGTGGTGTAGTGGGTTAGCATGTCTGACGCGGACGCCAGAGCAGAAGGGACGTGGTACGAACCCCGGCTTTGCCAATTCTTTATTTTCAATTCTAAATGAAAAGCTGAACCTCTCTTCTCTTCTCTCTTCTAGGTCCTGGTTTCGTGGGTACAAGGGTGCGTGACGCCTCCCGTATGGGCTGTATGCTCGGTTTATTCTTGGTCCAGCAGCCTTGGTAGAAGGACTACAGGATTAAGGCCATTTCTAAGCGAAGATTAGAACTCTGTAGCTAGCTAGTATAAAAATAAACCTGATTGATGTGTTGTGTATAGCTAAATAATAAAAGCAAAGTCTAGCAAAGTATAGCTATTTGGAGAGTGTAGGTATTATTGACTGAGATAGGTTATGTACGTAGTTGGTGATAACGAACGCTTCGGGTTAGCTCTTTTTCTTGTCACAGTTCAGCAAAGCTCTTCAACTTAAATTGACTGGAAAATCTAGCCGGCCGTGCAGACGACAGAACAGAGTCAGAGAGAGAGAGAGATAGAGAAAACGATAGATTTAATCTTAATTAGTGATAACTGACTGACTTAGGCCAGTGATAAATAGGAGACCCCTATTTTGCTACATCCGTAAGCGGACCTCCAATTAAAAGTTTGTCATCATTGTTTGCTTTTGTTTTTCACGGGATTTGGAGGGACGACTTTTTCCTCCTTTGGAATCCCCAGTTGGGACATAAAAATAATGATGTGAATAAAATAATGTGGAAAATTTTCTGGTCTCTCTCTCGCTTCACTGTTATGCAGTTTCCAGGAAGGAGCTACATACTATCAGCTAAATCCACACCCAGCGCTTCCCGTCTGGTTTATGTCTGAACTAATTCATAACTTAAAGCTGGCCATATTTGGACTAGACCGTTTTCAAAGGCTTTTCTCTGTTTGTCGAAAGCAAAAATGCTTTAAAAACATGTTAGTATATACTGTGCATAAATAGTTATTACATATGTAAATTTAGGTGTTATTTGTGTGTTAAACTTCATAATTAGTTTAATAAATTAGTAGAATCAGAGACCATTAGTTAAAGTTAATTTTTGTCTCATGATTGGAGGAGGGTAAAAATGTTACTGTGAAGGATCGACAAAACATATTTTCGGGGGGGAATTAGTCGACACTCGACAGCCAATGAGATTGCAGAAACCCATCCCCACCTTCGTAAGGTTGAGGTGATGTTAAGTCTTGTCAAAACTGTCTGCCAAGATGCTAATCAAAACTTTTTGTCGGATTGAGATTTGAGATTTCTGCGAGATTTCAATTCCCGATTCTGACATTTGATCTTTATATATATGTAGTTTACAGTGCATGAAATTCCAAGTTTGCGCCCAAAAGTGCGAAGACTTCGACCGTCCTCAGATACTTGTGTGCAACTTTCTTTATTAATAGCTAGGTGTCTGCGATTGCTTGTGTAATTTTGAGCCGAAGCTATTTACGATCTGAGAGTAAAAATTGGACAAATGAATGAGTGAGTCCTTCCGTTGAAATTTTCGTGAGGAAACTTCATTATCGTCAGAATTGAAGTTTATCACGATACTCTTCTTAGGACGCTGTGTTTGGCAAATAATCTTCTAAGAACATTAACTAATATATGACCACATGCTAGGTGCTACAATTTATACTGAGCCTACAGTCAGTCTTACGAAGCAAGCTTAAGCTTAACGTAAGGCTGGATTAACTGTCACACTGCTATTTACACCAGAACTGCAAAGCTTTTAACACTCAAATTTATTAGTGAGCGATTAGTTTTGTCAAGAGTACACAATAACTAAGAGTGTGGCCCTTGTTTTGATCTATCCTATTCTTAAAGTTTAAATTTGGTGCATGAATTTGCAGGGTTGTTAGTCACCACGTCAACCACCACCACCACCACTCATCAAGCAACGTTAAGCCAGATTAGTTGAAACTGCGTTGAGTTAGAGCTTCTGTGCCATATCCGAAAACTCACCAAATATTTTCAAAAGAAAACTACATAACAGTCCAGCTTCTAAACATATTTTCAGTTTTAGATTGAGGGACTATTTCTTATATCTTAGGTTCCGGGCCAGGTAATGTATCATTTTGGTATGAGTTTAATCCTATACGTAACGCAGAAACAGTGTTGTTTGTCAAACTTTTTAATATCATGATACATATTTTTTCAGAATAATTCCTTTATCACACTACATGCTAATATTTAATCATGTTGATACAGCTTACGTAGGTAGCTATTTATTCGCTGGTGGAAAGTTTTTTGTGACACTGCAGCTGTCTGCAAACAGACGGTAAGCATCACTTTAATACAGAATACAAGCTCGGAAACTGCAAAATTTCTTATGTTCAGCTATCATTTGAGAAGAGGATGCCTTGAACTGAAATGAGAACGCGACGCTTACCCCTCACTTACGTGCGACTTTATTTTATTGCAACTTGCAATTGGCTCTTTCCCAGTCTGGGGATTTTGTGACTATCAAAGACCTATCATTAGATCCTTCATTGAGCATAAAAAGTGGTAAAAGCAAACTCAGAAGCTTTAATGGGAGGATATTTTTTCTGTCCCCTCCCCTCCTGGTGGGTGCTTAGTTAGGTGAGCCAAGTTTCATGATGAAGTTTTCATGCTCCACGTATTTACCTTTCTATGCCTTCCTAGTGTAGCGTCTGTCTTTAGTTCATACTTAGCCAGGATAAGTTTCCTATAGTGACTTTAAAGTTTATCCTAAGAGTGCCAAAGGGCTTAGTTTAACTGTCTCATTTTAAACAAAAAAGAAAATTATGGCGGATGTTTTGGCCTGCTGCCAGAATGAAATGAACCTGAATGTTGTTTTAGCTTGAGTGCATTCTTCCTGTTTCAAGCATTTTTCTTTCTTTCTTTCTTGAGCCATAATTTTTCTTCAGCCAGCAAAAGATGTAATGAGACTTTTGAATTGGAAAACAGCAATAGATTTTGCTAAAATTAGCCAGTTTACTGAGACAGACAGGTGTTTGCAGGCTTCCTGTGCTGCTGAAAATGATAAAATTTTATGAACTGTCCAAGTTAATACAATTTCTCTTTTTATCTTCATCACTGAGCAGCAGACATCGTCATTAATCTTTTCATCACGGTGTGCGAAAGAAAGTAGATAAGTCTTAAGCAATGTAGTTTAATAGTTCCAAATTAATTCAGTGATAATAAAAAGGGATAATAAAAATTTGATTCCGTATCTAAATTTTGTTCGAAAAAATAAATTTGATTTGCCACGATCGAACAAAAAACTTGACGCATGTCATTTCAACGCATTATAGCAGCGAAGGATATAGCCAAGAGTTCACTTTTGGTATATTGATATCTAATATATATTAAATACTTCAATGTCAAGTTTTTTCCTTATGCAAAATATTGTACCTTAGATTCACCAGTCAGGAATCAAGAAAATTGGATTTCTAGAAAATCTACTCAAGCATACACCAAGTCGTAGCACAGCTTTAAAGGATTTTCTGTAAATGACATTAGTGGTCAGTCCGTGATGGCCACTCCTGAAAGTATGCTACTTTTAAATTAAGCTTTTACCCTCCTCCTAGTCCCTTGTTCTATTCTTTGAGCTAGCGCAGACTCTCAATGATCACGATGCACAATAATACTATATGTCACAGCTGTATATAGTCGTACAGGTCAATCGTTTTTGTCAACATTACATAACTTGGCCTTTTTGTGTTAATCTGCACACCCACGTGATTAGCTTTAATTGAAGGGCAGATTGACTGACTGATCAACTTCCACTGGCATTCACTTTACTCACAGCTTTGTTGTAATCTATTTAAAATTTTTATACTGTTTGCAGGACAAAAGTGCACAATTTTGGTCAAAGGTGGATTTGGTGATAATAATAATCCAACGGCTGTTTTCAGCTTTGAGTAGACATAAGAGACACTTTTAGAGCCTTTTCAAGAAAGGTTAGAGCTAGAGTTAAAATTAACTCGATCCTTTTCATGAAAGAGTTAAAAGAGGGGAAACCTGGAGTTAGTACGAGTTAAAACAGTTAATTTCAATTCTACTCTACTCTACTCTAATCTACCCTTTCGGGGAAAAGCCCTTGGAGACATGTCACAGACACGAACAAATTCGCGTTAAATTAAGGATCAAATGGACAAGCCTTGGCTTAGTTCATGATCCCCTACCGATTGAGCCATTCACACACAATGCAGCCAAGCTAAAGTTTGAACTTTGACTTTGGAAATGCCAGATTTACTGTTCCGAAAAGAGTTGTAATTTCGCAGCAGTGTCTGCAGCAACTTTCACCTTAAAGACAGGGTTTTTTTGCGTCCAGATGTGCGTCTGGACGCAAAGTTTCTTATCTGGACGCAATGAAATTTTAGCGGGACGCAAGCTAGACGCAACATTATTTCGGGAGAAAATTCACTTTTGTAAGAGTAAAAACTTTATTTCCCACTTTGTCATGGAATGCCAAGGTGCAAGATCATGTCTCAATGTTACTCAATGTTATTTGTTAAGTTGTTGTCCACCTGCATCCATATATATCAGATTTTTTCGAACTCATGAATTTCACGTCAATAAATACATAGAGATTACTAGGTGCATTTATATACATTTATATATATTTATACATTCATATTGTTCTCATTCAACAGGTCAGCCAGGATCAAGATTAGTACTAACAAGAGTTTATAATAGGAAGAGTAAGACACTCAGCTCTTCCTAATAGAATAAGCTTGCAAGATGCTCGAAACATGAAGGCCGAAATCTCGGGGGGGCTGCTCAGCGTGTAAGCATAGCACGCTGACATTTTTCAAAAACGGGTGTTTTTCCCAAACAAAATACTATAACTTGAGCTGGGAAAATCGTACAGCGATAATTTTTATATCATTATGTTGCGTAGAACAAGATCTTTTTAACGATATAAAAACTACGTAGTTAGGTTCAGACAATCTCTTAGAAAACTGGCAATAAAGCATCTTTTTCACGAAAATTCTAGGAATTTCATCTTTTCCTAAAAATACCTTGCGTTGTTGCCGTACTTGTACGAGATTGTCGGACCCGAACTACATTATTTTTATATCGTTAAAAAGATCTTGTTCTACGCAACATAATGATATAAAAATTATCGCTGTACGATTTTCCTAGCACAAGTTATAGTATTTTGTTTAGGAAAAACGCCCGTTTTTAAAAAATGTCAGCGTGCTATGTTTACATGCTGATAAGCCCCCCCCGAGATTTCGGCCTTAATGTTTCGAGCATCTTGCAAGCTTATTCTATTAGGAAGAGCTGAGTGTCTTACTCTTCCTATTATAAACTCTTGGTACTAAAGTAAAACCCCGAAATTAACAAAATTTGTAACTGTAGCAGAAGCAGAATATCCAAATTTTTTGGTTCTTCTAAAAAAACGTTTTCGCAAAAAAATACACAAATGGCAACTTAAAATAATGCAAGATTACCATTTTTCTGAAATTTTCAAATACAAAAGACCTATGTACGAGCAATTCACTATCCATTTATTGTAACTAACGTTAATAGTATTTACAAATGCTTCACTGTTTTGCAGTTGAATAACGCTGCCTGGGGCATACACGCTTCTCTATTGACTTTATACTGAGTTTATTCAAAATTCAAGAATTCACAGATGCAACTAACACAAAAAATGCATTAGCCTTAGGAGCTTTAGTCAGAATAGATGTAACAGTTGCCAAATAATCTTTTTAAACATTTCCAAAACGGATTTAATCCGTAATTTTGAAAAATCTCCAACTTCTGGGGGGCTCCGCCCCCCAGACCCCCCGGTGATCATTTGCAATAATCCTGCTATTAAGGATCACCAGTTGTCAAAGTTTGCGAAACCGAATGTCTGTTTTAATGTTTGCTACCTTTCTTCTCAATGATATTCCTAAATATTTCATAAATTTTTAATACTTTAATTAGTTTAACTAACATTGAAATATCGGAATAATGTGTGTCAATAATATATATATATCGAAAATTACTAAGTTCTGCAACAGACGCCAAATAAAATCTTTTTAAACATTTCCATTACGGATTATTCTGTAATTTCAAAAAATTCTTCAACTTCTGGGGGGCTCCGCCCCCCCAGACCCCCCGTCGTATATGTTGGACGCATCTATATTCTTGGTAGGTAGTCCTATAATCGTGCATTACCGTTAAGCAGCATCAGCTTTCTAAATTGTCTAAATAGCTTTGCACTAAAGAAATTATCGAAATTTTTATAAATAAAACAATTTTTGCACTAAAAAACACGCTAAAACAAGATTTCTGCCTGGACGCAAAATTTCTTAACGGGACGCAACTTAAATTTAGCGGGACGCAAGGTTGACGCAAATCCGAAAACCAAAAAAAACCCTGCTTAAAGATCGACACGTTCGTTATTACTGGTACTTCTGACTTGTTGGATTTGGGTGAAAGCAGTGCTCTGACATTTCGTTTTTCTGCCTTTTAAGATCATTCCATCGTTAAGAGGGACAGAAATGTAAGGTTAGACTTTATTTATGTCAGATACAGAAAGGGGAGTCTAATCACATTCTTTGAGTAAATAATTTCTGGTTATATGATGCTTCTCGTCATAAATTCTGGAAACGAACGTCCTTGTAATTTAATCAACTCGTGTAGTTATTAAGGAATTTCTAATAATCCAGGCTTCATAATTTTCTCCTTATTTTCACGGGTGAGATGGAGATTGAGCAGAAGAAAGTACTAAGTTTTCTTTCTAGACAAGACTGAATTATTTAATTCTCCGAGGTATTTCCTGTGTACAAAACCACTGCTCTGACAAGGCCTATCACGTGTCTCTTTTAAATAAATTTGATAACGGACACCCTAAGCCTAAAGTGGGACCCAGAAATGAAATGTCGTTGGCTTTTTTAGAGCAGAGGTTTATAATGTTTGAGCTGAGTGCGGGACCTTTTCAGGAAAGCCCCCAAAAGGAAAGGTTCAGATTCTGCAAAACTTGATCAAGTGAGCTGAAATTTGTTATGGATATGTTTTCGATCACGCTGACTTCAAATATCGCAAAATTTTTCGATTTCGCAAAATTCGAGTTTTTTCGATTCGTAGGGACCAAGGCGAACCGAAAAATTTTGTGTCCTCTATTTGATTTGTTGACGACTTTAGCGTTTATGGCTACGATGTATATGGCCAATGGCTAAATAATTATGTTCAAAATGTAGGAAAACTAAGGAAAATGTGTAACTGTGGAATTAATTAATCTTAACTTAAGAAGCTCAAGGAAGGAAAAGAACTGATAATATAGATATGGAAGTTCAGCTGATGACCCTGTGGTGACGTGGCAACATGTCTGACTTTAACGCAGAAGGGTCGTACGCCGATCATCGGCTGTGCCAATTCTTTTTTTTCAATTGTGATCGCAAACGCTGAACTTCCACTTGCTTTCGTTCTCCTAGGTCCTGTTTTAAATGACTGTGCTTGACGCCTTCCGTCTTTGGCTTACCCTCGGTCAGCTTGGTTTACTAATTTTTGGGGTGAAGCCTTGCGCAAGATCTCAGAGAGCTCGCCTAAATCAACAAAAGATAGATTCACTGTTAAGCTCTCCATTTGAACGAAGGAAATAACATGTTGAAAATGAATTTTTGTGAATTTATTTTTGTGAATTTCAGAAGGATCAAGTTATGACAGACTTGGGTGGTCGTTATTAATTTTTTATTGCTAAATCATGTTCAATTTATTTTTGTCTATTGGTACGAACCAAGGGAATAAGAAAACCGGATTTTCGCGGATCACAGGTTAGTTCTAAAGTTGAAGTTGAAATTGTATTAAGTATATTTATTTTAGTACATACCTAATCAACCTATCGTTGTTCACCGTTTTGCAATCTTAGCCCTTCAAAGCGGTGTTGTGAGCTGTTATAGTGTTACAGTGGTGTATGGTAATCAGGTCCTGCTTCAGTACTTTGCTGTCCTGGTAGTTTTTGAGCTACTAAACTTCCCTTCCCAACCGCTTCGGGTCCAGTTCACAGGTGGACAAGGGGGGAAGGGGGGAATTCCCCCCCTCGGCGAAGTCGCTCTCAAGGGGTCCAGAAAGTGCGCACACTAGGGGTACGAAAATTGGCCACAAGGGGGAAGAAAATTGCCCAAAAATAAGTTTTATGACCAAAATTTCTAAGTTTCCGGCGCCGCCGGAATTTTTCACTTAAAATCACTAGTTTTTTGCTAAAAAACGTCCGAACGCTGTTTTTGCTAAAGAAATCGCTGTTTTTCGTTGAAAAACAGTAAAAATCGCTTTTAAAAGTACCTATAGCAAAAATTGCTGCCACAAGGGGTACTGAAATTTGCTTGCACAATTGTCAGTGAAATTCGACCTCCCGTTCAGGTATGGTCCAGTTTCAATACCAGTCGGTACTTGACTTTGACTTCTGCCTGCTGAGCTTTCTCTTGGTCCGCCAGCATTAAATTGTTGCTCAGCATGGGAGCGTCCTACTTACAGAATTTACTGTATCTACTCTCTGTGATAACTTTTTCTGTGAAAACTATGATCTGTTTGTTGCTCGTTCTGCTTACCACACAATTAGACTCTAGTGAACAAAGTAAAATCGCCCGTTTTAATTTGTAATGTTGTATACGCATCTGCCTGTAAACAGATGCACTCTTTGTCATTAGAGGCATTTTTAAGCTTGAGCATAGATAGGCATGCTGTGAGCATCTACCCCCGTCTAGGGTTCTGCCGTTAAGTGATTTATCCGGGCCCAGGCCTACTTCATAAACCGTGGCTATGACCCGGCCCGGAGGCCTCGATAAGGCACGGGGCTCGACACAGTCCGCTGCATTGACAATATTGGCTGCCGTTTTTATTGCATGGTCACGACCGACTGGAAAGGATTTGTCTGAAGGCTCTATTTTTCTCCAATTCTGTAGGGCCGACGATTGAGTATCACATGGAATTCTGCGTGGTTTCAGTAGAATTGTCCAAGTTTAGGTTTTCCCGACCTATTAGTTACGTATATACGTACCTAGCTAGCTGTCCAGTTGAGGCAAGGACGGATGAGACGTAGGACTGCGGGCCACGTCCAAGCATTGACAACAAAAAGTGTGACGCTTGACGCTTCAAGAAATTACCAGTGGCAAGAGTGTATAATAGTAAGAGTAAGACACTCTTACACTAGCATGAACAAATCATGCTAGATATGCTCGGTGCCTTAACTCGGGACCCCCCCCCCCGGAACTAACTTCCGGGGGGGTCCCACTTTGCACTGCTTACACGCTTTCATATAAGCGTGTGTCTGCTCGCTGATTGGCCCATTAGCCTAAGGCTTACTGTAGGTAATTTATTAGTTATTTTAATTAATTATAACTTTAATTAAGTTAATGCAATTAAAAAGCTAATTCGACACTTTGTAGCATTTTTTCTGCTCTTTTCAGTGATATAAAAAACGTTGCATGATACAAAAGTTCGAAGGAATGTAGTGTGCGACAATTTTTATATCATTAGAAACAGCTGAAAAAATGCTACAAAGTTGTCGAATTAGTTTTTAATTGCATTAACCTAATTAAAGTTATATTTAATTAATAAAAATAACTAATAAATTACCTACAGTAAACCTAAGGCTAATGGGCCAATCAGCGAGCAGACACACACTTATATGAAAGCGTGTACGTAGTGCAAAGTGGGCCCCCCCGGACGTTCCGGGGGGGGGTCCCGAGTTAGCGCACCGAGCATACCTTACATGATTTCAACATGATAGCTTAAGAGTGTCATACTCTTATCTATTATATGTACATTCTTGCCACTAGTAGTAGTACTTTGTAATGTTATATATACTGTAATTGCAAGGACAGAACTGTGTACGTTAATTAGATCTATCATGCATATGCAGTTGCATCTTGCTTGCAACATCTGCAATTTTATTTTCTTTGTTTCTTAACTATTATATAATTGCTGTTCCCTAATTCCCTAATTGAGTATGAAAACAGGACGTAGATTTGCCATACAGGCTTGGGAAACCTTCAGAAAAGTTAGCTTACTTTAACACCTGTCAAGGTTAGCATTAGTTATATCTGTAACGTTGTCAACCAGCAGCAGTCAGCACCCAGTAACAATTTTGAGCAAATAATCCGATTAAATTTAATATAATCTTCAAATTTTAGCACTCCAGTCTCCAATATTTTACGTATTTTCTTAATACACACACACACACACACACATACACATATATATATAATGATTTAAATATAATATAATTTATATTATATATAATTACTATTTAGTACATTTGTTTATAGTATTTTATTATTACGTTATTTTAGTGCTTTTAACTAAGGCTAAAAACTTACACTACCTATGATACAATTTTAGGCAAAGTGACTTTGTGCAGTTCCTTGGCCCGCCAAGAATTATCCGACACTTTCTTTTATTTTGCCAAAGGAAATTCTCACTTAAAGGGAGCACTTAAGCTGCTCTTAAAATTTCCGACTCTTATATTTCAGGCATGGCCACTCTTGAAACTTTTATGTTGAATCTCCGTCTGTACGTGTGCTTTCACAGATCAGAAATCTGGTTTATGAAAATTGCTTTATCTCTGACTTAACTTTTTAAACACTGTGCTGTCACATCACTTGACTGTTAAAAAAGCATTGATTTTCTTGAGAAACTGGCCTGCAGGTCGGAATGACCATGTGCAACAAATGTAATTTCATTTTTCGTGAAATTTCCTGGAAAATTCTCAAAGTTTTTGTGCTGGACCGGAATCAGTATACTCGGATTAAACGCTGGAATCATACCCTGAATATGTAACCAAGACAACGTAATACATAAGAGCATACAACAGGCATCATACGCTCATTATAAGCCTGCTACATTCTCTGTACGCTATCGGCTGACTCCCCGCATAAATCAACCGTCCTATGTCCCTATCTATGAACGGGGTCCAAACGGGGATCGGGCTCGTGCTTGTACATTTTGTACACTGATGTGTAAATCATAACAAGCTTAGACCCCCTACACAAATTGGGCCCCCGTCAGGTTTAACATTTAAGTGACATTGACCCCGAGATCAAGGGTGGGCTTGATTTGTAACATAGTCGGTCAGCCGATAGCGTGCAGAGGATGTAGCAGGCTAATATGCATAGCACAGGCTTGCCTTGTAAAGAATTACGTACAAGTTCAATATTATTATCAGGGAGACAGAAAACTGTTCTGAAAATTTTTGGAATAGTTCTCATTTGTATGCTAGAGCTAGTTTTTACCAAATATTTTAGTTATCGGGCATATACCATTCACAGAAGGTAATTCCTGTTAAAAGCATCAAAAAGAAAATTTACAGCGTTTTTCACACAAGTCTTTTGGCGAGTGAAGAATACCCCGTGCAAGTCATGGGCATTGCTAGCATTTTATTATTCGCTACGATAGAGCTAACAAGAGTAAGATAGACTTTTCGTAATTCTGGCTGAAGGCTAGGTAAAGGAATAAACCATATCCACTTGTCCCTCCTTGCACTTGCTCAAATCTCAGAGAATAATTCTGTATATTTAGCAATGATTATCGGAAAAGACCATCAATTTTCGAGCTACGCATTCCTTGTTAATTCTCATTATTAGCACGTAAATTCGAGTGCATAGTCGCAGATTTTAGAGAAAAGATTTCTGAAGGAGCTAATTTTTTACACAGGAAAATGCATTATTTTGTAGTATACTTTTGTGCATTGTTTTCCGAGATGTCATAACAATTTAGAGGTTCATAATGGAGGATCATAGAGGAATGTTGCATAAAAGAACGTCTAACAAAATTTTGATTCGTTAGTTCGTTCTACTCACCATGTCAAACTAGCGAAATAATATTTATTTTTTCTAGGAGAATGAGAACAAATAAAGAGTAACTGAAACTACAGGCTGTGTAGCTGAACTGTATGTATTTCATGATTTCGTAAGCCGGATCGCCGAAATATATGTTCGGAAATGGAAAAAGAACATTTTTTGCAAAATTTCTTGGACTGGGCTTGTCAAAAGTTAATAAATAGACGTAGGAGCCACTGAAGTTTATTCCAGATTATATTGTAGCTATATATCCGATTTGTTGCAACGATTGGATATTCAAACAATTAATAACCAGCAATGTGGAAACTGCGAGATTGCATGTAATTAATGCTATATATGAGCAACGCTTAGGTTACAAAACTTGTTACAGTAATAATTTTTATGTTAGTTTTTATTTACGTTTATTTTGTGCAATTGCTAACTATTTATTCTCCATGGACGGATTTTTGTCCGCAATTTATGTCCTAAGTCGCTTGTCTGTCATGGCAAGAAAATCCATCTACGACGGGTTTCTTGGTAAGTATAAATCTGTTTTGGTTTTTATCCCGAGTCCTGCCTGACTAAGTTAAAATTAACCCTTCGCATCGTCAGTTCGTGGCGGATTATTGTTTCTTCTTATTACTGCTCAGTGCTCGTCAATGCTCGTCAAAAATAAAGACTGAAATTCGTGAACATTAGCTATTTTGTAGACATGGACTCGTTGCAGAGGTGAACAGACTGTAGAGGCAGAGATCTAAACTATTGGTTTATATTCATCATCTATATCTACATCGACTACATCAATATTATATTTTTTATATCATTTTAAAGCTTAGAATGTGCTTGTTACAACTAGGTACAGTATAGCTGTCTCATTTCAACTCTTCGGCTTGAACAACATATATATATATATATATATACAGTTTTTACGGTAGCAATAACGGTCAAGCTTTTCCTCATTTAGCATTTCGCCGTTTTAACTTGTACCCTTTGGCCGTTTGAAGAATTGTGGACCAGCATGATTCCGCCAATTTAGCTCCTTTTGTAAGTAAGGTGTTGTCGAAATGCCCGTCCCCCAAATTCGGTGGGCCAGTTAAAGAATGAAAGAAAGTTGCACACCACCAGGCAGGCACCCGAAAATAGGCTGTTAGATCCTGAGCTGGTCTGCAAATTGGTACCTTGAGGGAGGTGAAGGAACAGGAGTCTGTGTTCTGCCGCTCCCTCTCGTTAAGGTGCTGGTTCGGGTAGTTGCGGCAAATTTTGAAAGACTGTAATTTGCTCAATTTTTGGAGTTCAACAATACTTTTTATATCATTTTAAAGCTTAGAATGTGCTTGTTACAACTAGGTACAGTATAGCTGTCTCATTTCAACTCTTCGGCTTGAACAACATGATACTTGAACAACGACTTGCAATAACATGAAAACAATTTTTGAACATGGATTTCTCGAAGTGTGGGAAAGCTAACTAAAAGCGACCAGTTCAGGCTTCAAAAGAAACGTCTTCCCGAAGGCTATTTCTTCTGAAATTGTTTAACGAGTAAAGAAGCTCAAAATTTTGAGAAAAACGTAAATTTTGTCCGGTTTTTTCAAAATTTTTTAAAATTTTCAAATTTGGACGCTTATTTCTTCTCTAACTGAAAGTCATAATGCAAAACCATGAAAAATAACCCTCGGCAATTGTCTCAAAAATACGTGTGTAAAGCCGTTTTTTAATTGATTGCATGAGTTGAGAGAAATCCGTATTCAAAACAATCTAGCTGCGATTTTCAAAATTTCACATTTTCGCTGCTGTGCGCCGGCAGAGATACCGCAGAGAGCTCTCCTTTGGGCGTAAGATGTCCTTTAGGACCACAAATATGGACAATACGTGACCGACGGACCACCGCTGTTGAAGCTGTCGAAATCTTGCAATATTTGATTTTTCGAAAAATGGCCGGTTTTGGACCTCGAAAATCAATTTTCGCTGTTATCTCTTAAACCTTAAGGAATCGAAAAAACTCTCAAGAGTAAAGTTGTAGGTCTTGGTGAGAGGATTCGAATGACTATAAGTTTATCCATGTAGGGTGGTCACAGTGCAAGTTATGGCGGAATAAAGCTAATTTCTCCAAAACTCAAATTTTCAAGCCGCGACTTTTCTAACATGTTTTATAGGGTAAATAATGTAATTGTAGCAAATTAGAATAAATTTCAACAACAATTGCGCTTTTAAAGCCCAAAAATACACGAACCCGAACCAGCACCTTAAACGAAGTCACCTTTATCGGTTGTATATAAATCCGGGGACGAACACCGGCACGCCTAGTCCAATGATTATAAGTCGGAACGGAACCCCAGGGGCCGATGTTACCAACTCCGAAAACCGGGCAAAGTTGCTAACCCGGGTTAACTGCTATATATTTTAACATATGAAATTAAGCAAGCAGTAGAAAGGAGTAAGCATGACCTTATCGTTCTTGCACAGTGTAACAGTTACAATACAGACGGAATTTGGCAAAGCCTGAACCATCCTCCGGTTTCCCTTTTGCAGGTTTAAGTTTTCCTAATTAGCTTCGAAAATAATCTTTCTTTTCAGTTTCTTTGATAGCATTGCTGCTGCTATTGAAAGTTTGTAACGCGTTGTTTCGTTCCTAAATGGAGAAATCTGTAACATGGAAGATAAGCGTTAAAAATAATGTACCACTGGTGTAGCGTTTGTTTTCGCTTAAACATTTTAGAGCTTCAGGTTTTCTCTATAATTCAAAGAATAAAATCCCTCAGACGTTACAAATTTGAGAAATTTTTTAACTTCTGGGGGCTGCCCCCAGACAGACCCTCCCGCCAAATTTTTGCGTTCCCCCTCCGAAATTTTTTTCTGGCTACGCTAGTGAAAACAAGGTAAGATTTTGTTCCTTTCTGTCGAGAGTGTTTATCCTGTCCTCACGTTTATCTCTTTCACACGCAAAGGTAGGACTTAATATTTAGTGTTTATCTAACTGGTAACCAGTCCTGCCAACTTTATCTTAAAAGTATTTGCTTAAAACTCTTAAGGAAACACGCACAAATTGTTGTGTTCTAAAAGTTTGTGCCAAGGGAATGGGCTTAAAATCCTGGACAGATAGACCTATCTGGACTTATCTTTAGTGCTCTTTTTTGAGGAAAGAATATGTGCGCCACCTGTAGGGAAGAAGTGACTCTAAAGTGTCGCCGGCTAACTAATTAAGTTGTAGCAAAGAAGAGGGAGAGATGGGTCCGCTAGGAAGGGGACATACTCTTCGTGCATTCATATGACAAATTAGCTCAAACCTAACCTATCTAAGGAGATCACGTAGCTCTCTCCTACGCTCCCCCTTTTCTCCTTCCATCTGTGATGTCATCATCCTTCTTAGGAACTGAAATTCCTGCAGTTCATTTCGGTTTATGTTAAGTATCAGAATTGGCGTTGGCCTAGATCGTCAAAGGGGTTGTGCGTTCGATCCCCACCTCAGGCAGGAATTGCTTCGGTCGGAGGTGCTGGAGTGCTTCTTTCTTTCTTTTGTTTATTATTTCTGCATAGAAATTTGCAATCTCGGGATCGTTTAACACTGGTATATTTTTGGCGAATTTTTATAGAAGAAGGGCTTCAGTCGGACCATCATCGATTGGGGGGGGCTCACCCAGGGGAGGGCGCAGTTTTAGAAACGTTTTGGGAATTCTTACTTTTTTAGCTGCAAAAACTGCAAAAAATTACTGAAATTGACTGAGCTAAAATAGCGGAAATTCTTTTGAAATTCCAGCGATATCAGAAAAACTTTGAAGATTTAGGGTAAAAAGGTAAAATTTGGCAATTCTCATGTATTACATTATTTGAGGTAGGAATATATGGAGGGCTTTTCACGGAGGGGGGGCTCCTCCTCGAATGGGGGGAAGTCGCCGTTAGGCTTTGGTGTAGTCTGTTTCAGTTGGTTACAAAAGGCAAATCACACTTTAGTGAAAAATGCTGTGGCTTAATTTGATTAATTCGCTCTTAGTAACACCAACTACCCTTTTTTTCTGGCACCTAAAGTTAGTTACTAAAGCTCAGGACGTTTGTAGTTTCGGAAAATGGAACACTTGTACCTTCTTTTGATAGCAAATGATAGATAAGATACTAAACATCATTCGTAATGCTTTACATTTTCAGAATTCCAAGTTTTGTGTCGAAAGCCGACCTCTAATATTTCAGTGTGGCCATTTCTAGAGAATCTTTGCAATATTTTCAACTTCAGTTTTATACAAATAAAGATGCTGTCAGATACTAAAAAGTGACGCTATATATAATCTTTCCGGAGAAGTGCAGCAAAAATTACCGCAAACATTAAAGTTAATGTTAAAATTTATATCTAAATGTTCGTTAACTGACTCATTTAGCTCTTATCTTTATCCAGCCTTTCGCTGCTAATATGTATATCCTAAAGAATCCTAAAGATTGTGCTCAGGCTTTTTATAACCAAACTAAAAACAGATAGCTAATCTATTTGGTTGTCTAATTTTTTGAATGTCTGATTTAAAGGTCTGACTGTTTCAGTTTTATGTAACTATATTTGTTTGGCCAAGCCTAATTTCGCCGTCTCTGAGCTTGACTTGATGAGCTCCTCCGATAATGTGTCTCAATCGTCGCCCCTGCTTCGCGGCTTTTCTGTCATCGGGCTGCGAGCTTCGTCTGATACCAAGAAAGGAGCGGCCAAAGGAACCTTCAGTCTTCCACCAACACCGACCTTCCTCAAGCGAAAACCCAGAATCTTAGGTATAACTATGGGCCTTTATCAAAAAAGAGTATGGTATACGGTTGAAAATTTCTTGTCAAGTTTGATTTCCCCTTTTTTCACCTCTTCATGGAAAGGATCGAATTAAATTTTAAGTTTAATCGAGTTAAATACTTTGTCGTAAAAAGACTCGAAGTAGACTCGAAGTAGACTCGAAGACTCGAAGTTTGTGCTCTGTCGTAAAAAGACTCGAAGTAGTTTGTTTACCGT
The DNA here is from genome assembly GCA_030248195.1 of Trissonchulus latispiculum. Lineage (NCBI taxonomy): Eukaryota > Metazoa > Nematoda > Enoplea > Enoplida > Ironidae > Trissonchulus > Trissonchulus latispiculum. Next base: position 25,882 of record JASAND010025660.1, read on the forward strand.
GCGGCATCCCTGTGTGCCTCATGTGCTGTGTTTTTTGGTTTGTGCAGTTATGATGGTTAGTCTATACTTTTTGAACGTCCAGGGTTGGGTGCTGCTTTGAAAACAGCACGTTATGTATGTAATAGTTGGTAATAGCCTACGTTTAGCAGGTTTCAGAATAGGCTAGTATAGTCACGCTGCAGAATTTATTACCTGTGACAGTAACAATTTAGGGTGATAACGTATAATAATAAATAATATTCATAATAGAATATAATAGTTTGTAGAGTTTTTACTGTCTATATGTTATATTTTTACATGTGAAACTTGGGGTAATCCAATTTACCAGGGATGGAAACTGGGTCACTTTTTGTGACCCGTGACCCACTCGACCCAAACGCAAATTTGACCCAGACCCAAGCCGACCCATAGAATTTTAAAATTTGGTGACCCAGACCCAAATGACCCAAACGTTTTCGTGGCCCAGACCCAACTGACCCAAGAAATTTTGTGACCCAGACCCAAATGACCCAATAGAATAAAGTGCCCCAGATTGATTTTACCTAAGCGTGATTGTCCTTTTGTGCAGTAATTTTAAAACACCGCAAATTTCCTAATTTTTGAAAAGAGGCAAGAATAAGAGATCTTTTGCGCTTTCTCCCAGCCCTAACTTTTGATTTTTTGAATCCAGAATAAGTACATTCCACTCTTTTTGTGAAACTAGGTCGACAGTTTCTTCATTTACAAAAATCAGTTAAACGTGGACCGGCTCGATTTCGATCAATTTCGATTTCGTTCAATTTCGATTTATTAAATTTGCAACCTCAGACAAGGACCCCGTTTTTATTTTAAGAAAATGTGAGACGAGGGATCTCTCGCAATTTCCCCAAAAGCCCTAGGTTTTAATTCTTCTTTTAACCTCTGATTAACTTTTGCTCGTCCTGGAAGGAAGCCCTATGAGGTCAACTAATTTGTTATAGCCTAGATTAGGAGCGAGCGACACTCTATAGGTCCACTCAACACACTGCACATATGAGAACCCTATGCCGGTGGAAAGTTTGCAGCATGTATTCAAAAAGTTGATCACTCAAGATCACTGGTAAAAGCTAAGGGTTTTAACGAAATTTCAAAGCTTTTCTTTCTTGTTATGATTCTATATTTCAAACTCCATGGAAATGTGCTCACCATGTAACGTGGCTTTTACTATATGAACCCTTTGAAATAGAATGGCTGGCCAATTCAACTCCTACTTAACTCTAATTTTTCTGCGAAGCGAGTACTAAATTTAATAAAATTTCTAGTGATCGCGCCGAAGGCGCGAAAATTTTTTAGAAACACAGGGTTTTATTTTAAAATTGGCTAAATTTATATCACAAAAATTGAAACCGGAAACTACTTTAAAGATTGGCAAGACGCTATGACCCAGACCCAAAATGACCCACTAAAATTTGTTGACCCAGACCCAAAGTGACCCACAGGACGCTTGACCCAGACCCATATTGACCCAACGGTTTCACAATATTAGTGACCCAAGACCCAGTGACCCAAGCAAAAATGGCGACCCAAACGACCCATGACCCAATGACCCATGACCCAGTTTCCATCCCTGCAATTTACCTTAAAATACAAAAACTAGTGGTTTTTGTCGAATATAATGGGCAATCCAACAAATCACTTAGGCAATTTTTTTGATAAAATATATTCGAATTTGCCTTCTTTGTGAAGTACCTTCTTTGCCACAAATTTGCTAGGGACCTGACCTGTTTAATATAGATTAGACTGGGCTCATTATAATGTTTGATATTTGATAGGTTGCTAAGGCGTTTAGTTTGTCATTCTACGGAGTGTCTGGCGGACAGATGATAATAATAATAATGAATTCCATTAGCTGAAAAGCTCTTCAGCTGTATAAAAAAGCCTTCCGTTCCACCAATATATACCTACATTTTTGATTAAAAAGATCCACCGCTAAGTCTCTCTTTAAACTGGGACTTCTAATCTTCGGAGGCTGAAGATCAGAACTCTGCTCCTTCTTCTTCTGCTATCAGATGATTCTTTGTTTCGATGATTGCTTTAACTAATATCTATACACACACACACACACACACACACACACACACACACACACACACACACACACACACACACACACACATATATATATATATATATATATATATAGTATATATACATACATATACGTGTATATATATGTTATGCCGAATATTCATAATTGCCTATTATATATAATAGGCAACAAAATTGCCGATTATATATAATAGGCAAGACGTTTTGCCGATTATTCATAATAGGCAGAAATGCTTGCCTATTATATATAATAGGCAACATTTTTGCCGATTATGAATAATCGGCAACGAGGCCTTGCCTTATATTCAAAATGAAACTGCAATATATGGGTTAGATTTTTTAAATTTGTTTAAATCAGATCTATCATATGAAGTTGCATGGACATTCAAGCGATTAGGGTTGGTTTTTTTCCGGAAAAAAAGATCGCCGGAAAAAAACCTTTTTTCCGGTTTTTTTCCATTTTTTTCCATTTTTTTCCTTTTTTTTCCGGTCAGTCCAAAATTACACAATGTGCTAAAAGTTGCGTTATTTCATGTTTTTGCATGCACAGAAGCAGTTTTCACGATATTTGTAGCCCCACAGGGGTAATGCAATCATACAAGCGCTTAGAAAGATTCCAGTAGTGGTTACAGGAATCAAATATTTTCAGCGGGTGACGCTGTTAAAGCAAAGGACAGGTCACTTCTGTATACTTTGGCGGTTCTACTAGACCTAGTTTGTGGTTTTCATAGGTAACACGCTCCGTAAAGTAAGCACTTCCAGATATTTTAACAGTTTTGGTTGAACACTCCACTGTTAGGTATTGAATTATTAACTCTACCTGAGTTACGCAATCATTTTCACATTTCAAGGGGAATACGCTGAATCCCAACCCAAAGTTAGCTCAAATGCATGAATATCGTATTCTTACCTCATTAGCAGCTGCGCTGGAGGCTGTAAGACATCGCGGTGTGGATGCGTCAGAAGTGGAATCACATGCTGCAGTGCCTGTCATTCATCCAAAAATTGCGCAAATAAGTGAAACTATGCGCAGGAGAAAAGAAAGAAGATAAGAGAACCATGGAAAAAACAAAAACAGACATTCGGAGTGGAAATATGAAAAATGTAAACTAAATCAATTCAAAACCGAAACATTCACTGAAAATGTAAATTAAACTTAATTTTCTGTTTCATTTTGAATATTAGGCAAGGCTTCGTTGCCGATTATTCATAATCGGCAAAAATGTTGCCTATTATATATAATAGGCAAGCATTTCTGCCTATTATGAATAATCGGCAAAACGTCTTGCCTATTATATATAATCGGCAATTTTGTTGCCTATTATATATAATAGGCAATTATGAATATTCGGCATAACATATATATTAGATTTTGAAGGTCTGTATTCATACATTAACATAGCGCCGGTTAGGGGCTTCGCACCAGAAAATTTGGGGGGGCTTGTACCTTGACTGAAATTTTCAGGGAGGCTTGCACCTGAAAAATAAACTTGCAAAATTTTTCCAAACATTAACGCTAATTTTTTTAAAGATTGCGATTTTTTATTAAAATAGGCAACAAAGTCTTGCATTTTTAGAAAAAATTGCGAAATTTTGACCGCGATTTCCGCGAAAAATTAAAAATTTCAGCTAAAAAATTCCGCCGACGATGAAGATTTTTTAAAATTGTAGTGTAAAACTATTTTTTCCGGCTATTTTTGCTTACTTCTTGGTCATGTTTTGTTACACCTTGTCCCCTACGGCGGTAGGGCTTGTCTTGTACCTTGTCCGGGTTGTGGGGGGCGTGAACGCCCCGTACCCAGATTCCCCCGCGTTAACCTACGTCTGTATTGGTAAACAATTTAAAAGTGCATGGCGCGATAATTTCTGAGTCTCTTTTCAGAGAATCTGTTGCCTTTTCGATAATTCAGGTTGATAAATTATAGTTCACAGTGCCTACTGATTACCGGCAACTAATTACCGTAAGTAGTATAGGGCGAGCATTACGAGCAGTAATCCCTGGATTGAGATGCTCTTCCCACTCATATGCCCACCCCCCCCCCCCCCTTTAACTCCACCCTGTAATATCACCACCCCTCTGCGATTTTACCGGCTTGCCAGAAGGGCTGGGGAACCTTCTGAGCTGTTACCCAGGCCACATTAACGGTTTTTTGGGTTCTTATTTTTCAATTTTTAGTCGTTTTGTATTTTTGTATTTTTTTCGGTTTTGTACATGCTCTTCTTCTTGTTCTTCTTATGTTACCTTATTTTCAGTAACTATCATGCAAACACATTCCAGTTAGAAGCTAGAGGATTTATTTTAGCAGGGGTCTCGTAGTAACACCATCGCTCAGGACCTCACGTTTAGGGTAAGGATAACTTAGAGCGTTTTTAATTTGGTGGTATATAATCATGGCGTTATTTACATTGCTAAGTCCTCTATTTTCTCCTGACTTTGTGCAACCAGTTTTCAGTACCTTCATAAAATCTTCCATAGTGAACTGATTCAATTTCTTACTGATACCATTATGACTCACCTTATTAGTTTTACCCCATGCGAAATAAGTTTTACTACAGAGAGATATAATGCCTTCACGCTTCCATTCTTCTTTAAACAGTCCTGGAATTCTTTTCTGAGTGGGGTCTAATACAAAAAAGTTTTTCAGAGCAATTTTCCAGCTTTCTTTGTTTTCGGGTGGGACGCAGTCATTTAAATCCGTAGAGGAGCAGGCAAAGTATAGGGAATCGGTGTCCATCTGACGAATTTGAAACGTCCCCGGTCGTAAGTTTGGTTTGAGGCAATCGTAGTAGAATTGGAGCATCCTTAGTTTTGCATATTGATAGACAACGAACCCTACTAACTCAGGAAATCTGTGGACAACTTTGGATTTTGCAGATTGAACCTCGTAGACCCTATTTCCTAGATCATCTAACCTTCTGAATCTACAACCATTACCTCTCTACTTGCACTGGATCTCTGACTAAATTTAACGTCCGTATGTTTTTCCACGTTGGTTATAGTTCTACCGTAATAAGAGTTTCCCAAAAGTTTAAACATTTCTCCTTTTACTGCTAGGTCCGGATCAGAATCAGCTGCAGATCGATGGTACGTAATTTCATCTCTAGTTTTCTGAAGCAGGCCTTCGGTTTGGGATCATATGAGGAAGTTTTGTGAGGAAAATGACCTGATTACACAACCTAGGAGGGGCCTGATTGGAAGTTATTTTGGTAGGAAAATTCTTCTAGCTACTCCTCTAACCTAAGTGTGTCTAAAACACGGGCTTAAAATCCCTGAAATTTATCAAGCGATCAAACCGAAGGCCTGTTTCAGAGAATTAGGAGATGAAGTTACGTACCGTCGATCTGCAGCTGATTCTGATTCGGACCTAGCAGTAAAAGGGGAAATGTTTAAACTTTTGGAAAATTCTTATTACGGTAGAACTGTAAATAACGTGGAAAAATATACAAATTTAGTCAGAGATCCAGTGCAAGTAGAGAGGTAAATGGTTGGAGATTCTGAAGGTTAGGTGATCTAGAAAATGGGGTCTACGAGGTTCAATCTGCAAAATCCAAAGTTGTCCACAAATTTCCTGAGTTAGTAGGGTCTATCAATATGCAAAGCTTAGGATGCTCCAATTCTACTACGATTGCCTCAAATCAAACTTACGACCGATGACGTTTCAACTTTGTCAGATGGACACCGATTCCCTATACTTTGCCTGCTCCTCTACGGATTTAAATGACTGCGTCCCACCCGAAAACAAAGAAAGCTGGAAAATTGCTCTGAAAAACTTTTTTGTGTTGGACCCTACTCGGAAAAGAAATCCAGGACTGTTTAAAGAAGAGTGGAAGGGTGAAGGCATTCTAGCTCTCTGTAGTAAAACTTATTTCGCATGGGGTAAAACTAATAAGATGAGTCATAAGGGTGTCAGTAAGAAATTGAATCAGTTCACTATGGAAGATTTTATGAAGGTACTGAAAACTGGTTGTACAAAGTCAGGAGAAAATAGAGGACTTAGCAATGTAAATAACGCCATGATTATGTACCACCAAGTTAAAAACGCGCTAAGTTATCTTTACCCTAAACGTGAGGTCCCGAGCGATGGTGTTACTACGAGGCCCCTGCTAAAATAAATCCTTTAGCTTCTAACTGAAATGTGTTTGCATGATAGTTACTGAGAATAGGGTAGCATAAGAAGAAGAAGAAGAAGAGCATATACAAAACCGAAAAAATACAAGAATAGAAAACGACAAAAATAGAAAAAATAAAAAGCCAAAAAACCATTAATGCGGCCTGGACGACAGCTCAGAAGGATCCGAAGCCCTTCCGGCAAGCCGGTAAAATCGCAGAGGGGTGGTGATATGACAGGATGGAGTTAAAGGGGTGGGGTGGGCATATAAGTGGGAAGAGCATCTCAATCCAGGGATTACCGCTCGTAGTGCTCGCCCTATACTACTACCGTATATTCGTATCTGTGATTCACCATTTTAATTGTTAACTCCTTAATAAATAAAATAATTTGGCATATAAGGAAAAATTGAAACAGATTGCATGCAGAATTTTCAGACTGACATTTCTCGATTAATTCATCGAAAAATATCAATCCATTTATGTAGAATTTTTAAGCTTGCATCACTTGTTTGCTGAGCCAACGTCAGATAAGCCTATGTATGGTTAATGTTTTGTGAAAAGTATATTGCCCTCAAAGAATTTATCTTAGCTAACAGCTCACTGTTGAACTCACTCTTGAATCAGTTCAAAGGTAAATATCATAAACGTAAATCTTTGCTTAGGTTACTTCGGCACGAACTTAAGCAAATATCTGAATTACCTCGAATGCTTTCTCAGGAAATGCAGAATCGGGTAATCAACCATTCATACATTAGCTTGGACAACAAAAGTTCACGATGCATTTCGACATTTCTATCTTACTGCGTTACGACAAACTCATTTTAGTTCCCTCTCTTGACCCTTTTTAAAAATTGGAAAAAGTTAATTCTGTTAGTCTAGTGTAATTCCACACACTCTAATTTTGTGCGTTTAAGACTCTTGGTTAATGGTGGTGATTCCCTTTGGGGACATCAAATTTGAACCATTATTACTCATTCATTACTTGGACATAAACAGCCATCCGTACATCAAAATCTAGCTTAACATTTTCTCTTTTTATTGATTCCAATTAAACTAATTTTGGTTTTCGAAAAAGTTTTAACCGATTTTTGAAGAAGCGCAGTTTTTCAAATTTTTTGCAGACCATATAAGGGCACCGATTCTTGAGGGTCCTTACCTGTTGTAGCCCATTTTTACCTGCCCTTGTACCTTATTCCAAATTTGAGGAGCTTCAAGCAGAAAGTTTTTTCTAAAAAAGGGCTATTTTCGCAGATTAATTTCTAAGCGAATTTAGCGCTAAATTAGCTATTTTAAAGCCTTTTTATAGCAAAATAAACAGTTTTACGCGAGTTTTTTTTATCATTTTATCAATTTTTATTATTTTTGGCTAAAATTTGCGATAATTTTAAGTTTGACCTACCTTTCCTGGCACTGTACCCTGTCCCTTGGCTCTGAGTTTGATAGCCCTTGTACGGAACCTCCACTATTTGAGGGTCCTGGACCCCCCCATACCCCCTTGTTAAAGAGTGTTGCAGACTGCAGTAAACTGTGCCCGGGTGGCTCAATCGGTAGAGCGTCGGTCTAGTTAACCGAAGGTTGTGGGTTCGATCCCCACCTCGGGCCCGAATTTTTCGGGTCGGAGGTGCTGTAGTGACAATCTTAGTTTCGTTTGTTCTTTCAATTGTTCGGGAAACATCGGTTATATCATTCGATACTTCTATCAAATAGCTGGGGACCCTTTCTTAATTATTATGAAATCTCTCTTCGTTATAGAGAAACTAGCAAAAATATTGCGCAACCTGGATTTTGCCTACTTTTCCCACCTCTAGTAAGCGACCACGTGAGTTAGAAAACAACAATCGGAGCAATTAAAAAGGGTCCCGGGGTATTTTTGTGTGAGCAAATCTGCTAAGAGGCAACCCTCTAGCTTGCATACGTACTAAATGCTCCACAATTGCTGGAAAAATTTGATCGTGTTTTCCCAAAAAATAACATTTTTATGATAGCAGTCTTCGGAATAGCAGTTGGAAGGTTATCATGCTCCGGATAATAGGCCAATATGAAGCCGTCCAATTCGCCACCCTTCGTTTAATTTTACAGCTTGTAACTTAAGCTTATAGCTTATAGCTTAAGAAATAAAGAATTGTTTGATTTCTGAAAAACTGACAAGTTTTCGACGCCAAAATAAGAAAATTGGCTATATCTTACTATAGGGAAAAGCTAAAAAGATGCTTTTAAAACCAAAAACGTAGAGCTCAAAGGATCCTTGGAAGGACTACATGGTCATAGCTTTATGGCTGCTGCCCCACTGTCGAAAGTCGGCAAAAATTGTCCTGAACGAAAATAAGCGTTTTTGAAGTGGGATTGCGCGGACGATCTTAGAATGCTAAAAGAACTTCTTTTGGAAAGTTTCGTTTATTAAATTTCATCTTGATTACAGCCTTGAACCGACAATATGTGCTCGAAAGGAATCACCACCAGTAATGCTTTCGACTGTTATTAGTTTGTGAGTAACTGTCTGATTGATCGTGTGTCGGCAGATCTAGAAAACTCTTTCTTTGGCTCACTCGTTCTCATTAAAGTGAGCGTATTCGTGATAGACCAAGAGTGTGTTCCCGCAGTTCAATGTGCTAATTGTTCATCCCTGTAAACCAAATAAGGATTGACTTAATTTCAACTCCTTCAATTAATTTAAATAGTTTCCTAATAGAACCCCCAAAAAAATTCTTAAAAATTGTGCCTTTGTTGTAACTAGCAGTCCCAGAGGACAGAAGCAGTGTCTTCGTCAAGGGAAACGAGGTGGCTTTCTCTTTGTTGTTCCCATAATTGTCCAACTTTGTCGACTTTCTTCATCTAATTGGCCAAATTTGATAAGTTGATGTGGAGACAGCGAGGAGAACTGACTTTATTTATCACACGTGTATATATGAATCTTAAAGCATAGAGCGCTTCTGTACATACCGTCACCCCTACTGGTTGCACTTGGGCTTTGTAATTGCAGTTGTATTTGCAACGGTTTGATCCTGTCAATTAATGTTGATATGCTGTCCAGATTTAGAGGTATATATCAGATAATTGTTGTTGTTGCTGTTGTGCTACTATTTCAAGCATATAACATTCTATGGTATAGACAGCGCCATTGTGCCCTGTCGTATCCCATTTAATAGGATAAATTGTCTCCACATTGGATCCTACATACTGATTTACCCTGAAAATTTATATCAAGAGTGCATAATTTCACTAACGTGTAAGAAGAGTCAGCCCTTAAGCTGCTGCTCTTCTTCTTTGTACAGCGTAACGGTGCTCCGACCTGAATGCGCGAATGTTTGGGTCGAGAAAACATGTTCTGGCAAAACATGGCCTGTTGATGCGGGACCAGGCAACTGTCCATCAGAAAGCAGAAGTGTCCCCGGTTGGGGGGAGATGGAAAACCAGCAGATTTCTTGTTTCGCAAACTGCGATGTAACTCAATTCAAAAAGATGATAGATAGAAAACACTAATATTTTATTTTAGTTCTTAAAAATTAAAAAAACGGACTTTATTTTGTTCTGACTGAACTGGATTTCACCTAGCCAAACGCTAACTTTACTGATTCCCAAGACAGCCTTAAGTAGCTCCTGTATTTCTTTGCCCTAGGAAAAATCCGAATAATTATTGTTATGTATTACTTCCTCCCTTTCAGTAATTGCATTGTAGTTTTCTCTCAACGCCGCGACTAATTTTTCATGTTAAAAGTACCTTGCCTGCCCTATGTAGACAATTTACGTAAGCTGGAACACAACTTTGAACCCTCTGGCCAACCTCTACGCTAAGACTTGAGCTGTTTACATGAACAGTTATTCTCGTAGACCTTTGAGATTTTAAGCCTACTAAAAATAGGTGAATGTCAGTCAATAAGAGGCTTCTGCGTCAGACAAGGTTTTGTGCATTGCAAATCTATCTTTTTCTTTGCGAAAACCGCCCTCATAGATAAACCAGCGATGAAGTTTATGTCAAGGTGTCTAACTTATAATCGAATTTTCTCACTCAAGTTGAGACTGCGAATATAAAGTTGTATAGGATCGTTCATGCACAGGTGCTTCCACCCACCCTGGGTCCAGTGGCGCACATAGAAAAATTGGGGGACTTCAGACAAATTTGAGGGTCTGGAAGGGGAAGCCCCGCAGAAGTTGAAAAATTTTTGCATATAATGGTTTGAAATGCAAAACAAGCTCAAGTAAGAAAAATGAAGTAAATTTCGCGTGGAAGGTGCGAAAATTTTTGAAATTTTATGTCCGCCTGCTACGCGCAGACAATAAATTTTTTCATTGTCTAGTTTCCGGGGGGGGGGGGCGGCCGCTCCACCTCCCCCCCCCCGAAGTGCACCCCTGCCTGGGTCAGTATGTAGCAAAGCTTCCTGAGTTGAGTTATATTGATGAGTATCGATATGTTTGCATCCAGTTTGAGGTCGGAAATAGATAAAAGTCTAACTGTGGCTGCATCTGTAGAACATACCGCCTAAAGAGTTATAAGGATAAGGATCTATCCTCAAAGTTACTGCTAGTGCAATCCAAACATTTCCATCTACCATATACAGATAATGACTTATGTGTGTCACTATCTCACTGTATCCGTAAATTATTTATGTACTTCGTGCTATGCAAACAATGGTAGCACATGCTTTGTTAGAAATTCGCCCAATTACCGAAACCTTCAGCTATTGTTGAAACTTTCTTAAGTTTTAGGTTTATATCTTCTTGGAGTCTTCGAGTTCTCTTGTGCATTGGACAAGCTCAGCTATTTTCGGTGTAAACTAAGTACTCTTTCTAAGCTAATTATTTCTGTCCAAAACTGCTAAGCAGAGCAGGAAAGGATTTACAGAATGCTAACTCAGCTTATCAAGATTACGTTTCTTAGTTTATTAGTACTTAGACTAATGTCGACATAATTACATTTTCATACTAATATAGTAGTAGGTTAACGATTTTTTCGAACTGAACCGGTATATGGAATGATGTGGCGATTGCTTTTGGGGGCGTAATGATTACAAACGGCTCAAATTTAGTTTAAGTTAATGTAGTCATTCAAAATTGTGTTGTAAGACCAGTCTTAGCTACTACTTTTCACCGCAGTCGTCTTTTTCTGTCAGTTGGTTACGAATGAGTAATTTTCTTCAAAGTTGGTATCTCATTGGTTAATCAAGACCTTTTAGGATAAATTGTTAGATGTGACTTCCTGCTTAGCACATAGGTATATCCAACACGGATCTCATTTTATTACGCCACTTTGACAAGTATAAGAAATGGAAGAACTCAAAGAGTCTGTTAGAAAGTTTTCCCTCAGTGCAACAGCTCAAGTGTCAACGGTGAAACGACTGTCCTTTACTCTTTGTTCCAGCGCTCAGGCACCTCTTCTAGCGCTGACGTCAGTCAGTCAGCTCTCCTTGGATTTTCCAGGTAGGGTTGTGTTTGGGTTCGGATCTCTTGCTGTTTCTGCCCAGCCTCAGTGTTTGAGTTTCCTGGGCTAAAAAGGCTTTAAATTTTGTTTGTGGGCATTCACAACAGGTTACATATTAAACTTACAACTCTGGCTCATACTGAGCTAGCAAAAAGCTGAATCGAACAACTGATTTCAGATTCGTGTTCAGCGTCCCTGAAAATTCCTATGTGCAAGTTCGCAGCAAAATCGAGGTCAATAAGTTTTTGATCCCTTTCGCCGCATTACCTACTTAAAAGTTGAAATTTTTGTAGTCTTTAAAATTTTAAATTGTTGAATTCATCAGTCTCCACTATGCCCCCATATAAAATTTTAAATTTTTCGGTCAAAAAATGAACAGTTGGGCTAGGGGAAAGCGCAAGAGATCCTTTGGTGCCATTTTCGTGACTGTACTATGCCGTTAGCATCAGCAAATTAGATTGCAAAGACTTCCGGCGATGACGGCGGTATATAAATAAGAAAGTTTAGGCGAAATTGACCTTTCCCAAAACAGAAGAGTTTCTGCAGTCTGATTGGCTGTTGTCAAGGAATGTTTTCTTGGCTTCCCCAATACGGAAAAATGCATCGGCAAGCCTGGTGGCTAAGACGTCTTCATGATTATACGAAAAGATGAATATTCTAATTCTTGGCAGACCAGACACTAGACTCGGCTTTAGCCCGTACGATGTCCTGCACCTACGTACCTTTACATTTACATTTACTATTGAATTTAACAAAATAACATAGAATATTCACGCATTCAACAGGGCTTGACAATTGGACGCCCTCCGTTTGTCTCGTTAAACGTATTTCTTCATTGAAACAGAGGTCATCTAATCAGATACATGTTAGTTCAAACGCAAACCGTGATTAACTACAGCAGGTCGGGTGATTTCTTTTTACTCCACCAAAACCAAACATCTCACGCACGACCTGTTTATTGTAGTAAAAGTTATCATCTTAGTTGAGGCTTTGGAGAATTGCCGAAGATAGGAGATTTGTTGCTACTATAACTTTGGTATGAGGTTTTATGGTTATTTGCTGCTGCATTTGTTAAATGTTTTTAGTTGTCAACTGTGAAGATAACTTGATTCGTTTACATAAATTGTACCAAGAGTCGATAATAACCTATCATAGGATAATACCATGATCTATAGTATCCCTAACTCTTGGTTGTACGTAGGATAGGAATAAGAAGTGTGTATGGCTACTTAAAGAAGGCACATATTTTGTTTCCGCCATTTCTTTCCTCTTTTCGTTTTTACTATTTTCGACTCACATTAGTCCAGGATGACCTAATTAGTGATAAGACCGCAATGAATCCCCAGAGCTGTGACTTAGGCTGGTTCCGTAGCTTATTAGGTTCAGCTCAGCCTATTAGGTATAACATTTGGGTTCCGTGATCAGAATACAAAATCATGATTTGGGATTTTCTTCGAGATAGCTGTCGTCGTTGCATAAATATTATTCAAGCGAATGCGGTTCGAGTTTCTCTGGGCTTTTTTAGTCTGGTCTCTTCGGCTCGTATGGCTCGAAAGCCGACCTTTCTAAGCCTTCCCACTTGTAAGTGCTCGAAAAAGAGATGAGCTCATTTTCCAGACGTCTTTCAAATTAACCTCCCTCCCACAATATGTTGAAAAGAAAAAAGGCTGACCCAAAACTGTCTTTCTCCCAAAACCATGGCTTACTTAATTGAGACTGTCTGCTTTCCTGTCCTGTCGCTTAAACTCTAAAACTACATATTCACTCAACACTGAGCGCATTCTTTGATGGGCAATAGTCATGTTTTACAGCAGAAAATAACTAAGATTTGTACCCTAGCCTATCGTACTCAGCTTATATGATATGATAGATTCATATGTTAATATAGCTGTCAATATAGCAACAAAAACATGAATCGGGTCAGATTCAGAATTAAGCGATTAGGTAAAAGTGTCAATTAACCGCAGAAATCTGCTTTGCGATATATGCGCCATTAATCAGTTTGAGAGGAGTGGTGGTGGATTTTCCATCTTTTGCCCAGAATATGCACTAAAATAGGGAAAACTAAATGTTAGATTTAGAGCAGGCTTTCTCCAACTCTAAGCCTTTACTGAAGAGATAGCAGGCTACTGGCGAAATTCACAACAGATGTGCTGTTCTGTTATATAGCGTTCAACAACAGTAATATGCAAATTAGCATTGGGGTTTTGATTATAGTAAAGCTCTCTTGCATATACACATAAACTGACAGTGTATAAACATTACATCACTCCTCCGTCAATGAGTCAAGAGTTCCGATATTTCTATTCAGGAAATCTTTCCAGAATCGGTTCTCCAAGAGTCGGATAATGCAGCTTCTTTGGAGCTAAATACGGGCGCGTAGATCTTCTAAGACCTATAGGCGGAGGTTGAGGATAAGCTGGGGGCTGTTTCATAAAAGTTCTCGAGTTCTCAAGTTGCAAGTTGCAAGTCTCAGGTCTCGAGTGCGGATCTCAAGCGTTTCATAAACGTGTTCACCATGCTTGCGAAAACTTGTTCAGCTTGCAAGACTAGTGGAGAACTTGAGACCTCAAGTTCAAGTACTCGAGAAGCTTAAACTGGGCCACTTGATAACTTTTTTGAAAACTTTTTGGATTTTGAAACATTCACTAGACTCGAGAACTCGAGAAATTTTAACTCGACGACAGCTTTTAATTTGGATCAGTGCTCTATGCATGCATGAATGCGTGTATTAGTAGCTACTCGAGAACTTGAGCTCACGTTTTCTGGTCACATTTGACCAGAGAACTTGCAGCCTTCCCGAGACCCGCAACTCGACAACTTGAGAACTTTTATGAAACATGCACTTGATTCTAAGTGTAGAAATCTTTCCGCAACTTGAGAACTAGAGAACTTGCAACTTGGGAACTTGAGAAATTTTATGCTACACTTGATATCTCAAGTCACGAGTACTGGAGGCCTCAAGTTGCGGATTCCGCTACTCGAGAAGTTTTATGAAGTTGGCCCCTGGTGAATTCAGGGGAAGATCGTCTGCATTATTCGGCGATACTAAGGCAGACGCACACCTGAGCGTAACTTTCGCAAAACTTAACCGATTTAATTCAAATTTGGTATGGATGCAATTGAACACATTTCTGATCGATCTGCAGCAAAATTTTAAAATTTTAAAAAATTTAAATTTTTAAGTTTTCCAAGGGGGGACCAAGGGGAACCAAAAAATTTTTTGTCTCCGATTTCGCTGAAAAGTTGCAAATATGGGTTTTCTTGGTCGCTGAGCACGAATCTGAAAACCGTTTTTCGATCCAGCTTTTCGTTAGCTAGAAATAAGCTAAAGTTGTAAGCTTAATGTTTAAGCTATATTCAGCTTTTCAGCGAAATCGGAGACAAAAAATTTTTTGGTTCCCCTTGGAAAACTTAAAAATTTAAATTTTTTAAAATTTTAAAATTTTGCTGCAAATCGATCACAAATGTGTTCAAATGCATCCATACCAAATTTGAATTAAATCGGCTAAGTTTTGCGAAAGTTACGCTCAGGTGTGCGTCTGCCTTAGTATCGCCCATTATTCAATGACGGGAGATCGGGATCGTCTACCATGAAGGACTCAGGAGCAGCACCCCGGAGATGGTTCAAATGACATCTTCATGGGAGCTGACCCACCCGTACAACGTACGAAACTGGACTGGAGATATCAGTGATGATACCCCGTGCCCATGTCTCGATACCCGGATGGTGATCTAAGAGCCAGACCTCCTGGCATAGGCGGAACCTTCGATTTTTAGCATGATCCTCATGAACTAACTTCCGTTGCCGTTGTCGTTTCTGAATCTGTTTCCTTACAACCGGGCAGAGTGCATCCAAGGATGTGAGCATCTCGCGACCAAACATCAGTTTAGAAGGAGACTCACCCGCCGTGGAATGAGGTGCTTGACGATATCGTTGTAAGAAATGAGCCAGACGCAGCTTCACACTGACCCGATCTCCCTTCGAAGCTTCCAAGGCTTTCTTGAATGGTTGCACAAACTGTTCGGCGAAACCATTTGACCTCGGATGATATGGCGACAGGGTGGGGAGTCTCGGTCTCGG
Organism: Trissonchulus latispiculum; assembly: GCA_030248195.1. NCBI lineage: Eukaryota > Metazoa > Nematoda > Enoplea > Enoplida > Ironidae > Trissonchulus > Trissonchulus latispiculum. The sequence goes on from JASAND010025660.1 coordinate 41,560, forward strand.
TCTCGGTCTCTGTCTCGCCCACCAAAAATCTCGGTCTCGGACCGAGACCGGAAATTTTTTGAAAACATCAAATTTCAGCGAAAATTTTAAATCAGTGACGAATATGTTTAAATCAATAAAATTAACTGATGAGGTGCAGAAACGGTATGCTTATGTGCTAAAGCCCGTAATACTGGGTCTAATCCTCAAAAACTGGAAGAAATTAAGTTTAAGCTTAAAATTGCTAGTCTCGGTATCGGTCTCCTCGCCCAAAAACCGAGGCTTGGCCAGTCTCGGTCCCGGTGAAATCTCTGTCTCGCCCAACCCTGTATGGCGTCACCAGAATATATTCCATTCACTCCATTCTTCGGCAAAAATTCTCGAAACATCGCTGTGGTAAACTAAGGTCATTGTTCGAAACGACTAGCTTCGAATTACCAAACCGAGCAAACATTTTGCTGACTTTATTAACCAAATGATCTGCGGTAGTCGACTTCATTTGGATTACTTCCGGGGTAATTGTTGTACGCATCTACCACCAGAAGCCACGTGGATCCTTGAAATCCATGTAAATTCTTTCCCTCTATGCTGTTGGAACTTTCATTGGATGCAAAAAGTTTCGTTGCAGTTGGCACGAGGTGCATCGCCAGACGGTGTCTTCTACATCGCCATCGATACCTGGCCACCAAACATATGATCTTACCAAAGCCTTAATCTTCACCACACCTTGATGACTTAGGTGTAAACTCTGCAATCTGGTTTGTGCAATTTTGTCGGAATGATCACCCTACTTCCGCGGGCGATGCATCCGCCTTGTACAGATAATTCAGCACCACACGAATGCTTCTTTAACTCAGGCCCAACTTTCGGGCCGGGACCCTCCGGGCCGGGCCCGGGCCGGGCTCAATCAAAACATTCCCGGGAACAGCCCTACTGGCCATTTGGTTTGAATCCATCCAAAACGTTGCTTAGGAATCACATCGCTCTGTGTCTCCTTGGTCACGAGGTATTTAGGAAGGTAGCATTGGATTGCTCTTCAACTTCGACGAGCTATCAGCCCAGCTATTCCTTTCTTGGGTCCCATCAAAGCTAGTAGTAGTCGATGGTCCGTGACAAGAGTGAACTTTAGCCCAAACAGAAATTGCCGTAATTTCTTCATTCCAAATATGATGCTGAGAGCCTTTTTTCGATCTGCGATTAACTATTTTCGGCCTGATTAAGTGGTCGGGAACCAAAACAATCGGATGTTCCTGATCACTCTCTACTTGAGACAGAATGACACCAAGCCCCACTGCTAAAGCGTCGCAATCCAGACGTAGCGGCAAGTTAGGATTGTAGTGGCAGAGCATGCCAATTACCTTCAGGCAGGCTTCAATGCCATTGAATGAACTTTGTTTCTCTGCTCCCCAGCGCCGCTTGACATCTTTTCTGAGTAGGTTATTAAGAGCAGCAGCCCAGGATGCTAGATGACTGATGAATTCTCCATAATAGTTCACCATATTCAGAAACGTGCAAAGTTCATTCACAGACTTCGGCCCTGGCATAATAATCACAGCTCTCACCTTATCAGGATTTGGACGGCAGCCTTCTTTTCCCACTATAAAACCAAGCAGATTGATCTCGTCTTGGCAAAACGTGTATTTGGAAATGCGCCCTCGGAGACCTTTAGCAGATAGACGATCCAGGACTGCTCGTAGATTGTGTAGATGAGCTTGATCGCTGAGCTTGATCATCTTGTCCTGTGATACCATTATCATTCAAATAAACAGTGATTCCAGGGCTACCATCCAAAATCTTCCCATCGTTTGCTAAAACAGGGCTGGAGCCGAAGAAATTCCAAACGGCAACACTTTTCAGCGATACAGACCTCGATAGGCAGTTAACGTAGTCAATACTGACTAACTTCATCCAATGGTAGTTGATTGTATGCTTGAACCAAAACAAGTCGACTGAATCGTTCTAAAATTCGAAACCTTTACTGAAGAGATAACAAGCAACTGGCGAAATTCACAACAAATGCGCTGTGTATATAGCGCTCAACAACAGCAATATACAAATGAGCTTCGGGGTTCTGATAGTAGTAAAGCTCATTTGCATATTCACGTAAACATACAGTGAATAAACACTACAGAACGGCATTTACTTCCCTCGAAGGACACGAATAGGTCTGACTGTCTAATTTTCCTGGTATAGTTTACTCAATTTTAATTGTTAGGCATTGTCATTATGCAGAGTTTAAAATAGTTTCAACAAAAGTGTAGTGTTAAAATTGCAGCCAGCGTTGAGTGAATATGTAGCCTATTTGTGCGTCGTTGGCATTGCCCGTGTATCTATTGCGCCTTAAAGCAGAACTATTCCCTTCATTTGTATATTCTATTAACATCACAACAATGTTGTGTACCATTGGCCTAATTCCGTTGAATGACAAGTCCAAATCCTTATCCTCGTCCCTTCATTCCCTCTTTATTAATGTCAAAGATTCGCTGCGTCCGCCCGGGGAAAATAGTCGAATTCCTCGAAGCACCTCATCCCTGGCAACATTTTGCTTTTCTTGTTTAGATCCCAACCGAGAAGCCGTCCTTGCTCAAACAGAGCGTCTGATGAAGGCCAAATACAAGATCTTGGAATCCTATAGAAGGGTCAAGCAAGCCCTGAAAGCCCTTCAAGATCACTACGTCGCTTCCAAGGATATCAAAAATCCCATTGCCAGATATCGAGCTTTGGAGAAAATGACCAGAGAGGTATCAGTTTCTCACTTTCGTTGACAAGTAATTGTTATGCTAATCTTCGACATTGTTCAAAGTGTGGATCAACTCAATAAGCTTAAAGTGACAGTGTGGTTGCACTTGACAATCTTGCGACAACGAGAGTTGTTCCGCCATGTTGTCATCAGACATGTGCAGGAGGGGAAGTTCTGGGCGGGGGGGGGGTGAAGGGCGGCCGAAGGCAGCCAAAAAACCGGATTTTTCCGGTTTTTTACCGGAAAAATCCGGATTCTGGGGGGTGAGGGACCCCTCTGGGGGGGGGGGGGGGTGAGCTCAGGTCTGGGGGGGTTGGGGTGGGTGAAAACCCCCCCCACACCCCCCCCAAGCACACGTATGGTTGTCATGCCTGGCAACTAGTGGTTGGTTACATGCGACACTACATCTTGACTACTTTCTCTTGAGCCAACGTTATGTGTAGTTTGGACTTGTCACAACAAAATCTGGCATAGCCCCAACGCATTGTCACTAGTTGTCACAACGTGTTTCTATTGGGAAGACGATCAACGTTGTACCAATCCTTAGCAACGGCCGTTGTGAGTTGTGACAACGCGTTGTGTCAACTTATTATTACAAGATTGCCAAGTGTAAGCACGACTTTCTAGTTTTCTAGAAGACCTCAATTTTGAATCAAGCCGTAGACACAGATGTCACTGACTGACTATGTATGTAATATGTATAACAAAATAATAATAAATACAAATGAGAAGATTTAGAGAGTTTGTTAGCCCTGATTAGTCAAGGAAAACTTAATTTCGCTCATGGTTCATGGTGTAAACTTAAATAGCTTAAATTACTTAACTAATTAACTAACTACGTGACTGGTTTAATTAACTTTTTTAATATATAACAATTAACAATCCAGGCTTATATTATTTTATTATATATATTATTTTATATTATTTTATATTATTCATTATTATTTTTTTATTATGTATATTATTTTTATTATTATTTAAGGTTGTTGATCTGGAACGAAAGTATGATTGGACCCTGATATTTCTTCCGCCAATAAAGCCAGACGAAGATCAGAATCAGTACGTAACCACTCTCATGAGCTCCATCGAAGGTCGACTGCAGGGCAAGACAACCACGGTGTCAGAGTGCCCCACTCCGCAACGAATGGGTATTGCCGCCCTAATCGGCCAAGCCGCAGCCATGTCAGAACGTGCCAAAGAAAACTCTCGAGTAGAGCAACTTAAAAGTAAAAACTAATATTTGAGTAAGCTAATTAAAAGCTAACTAATAATTAACTAAATAGTTCTGTGCTTATCTGAGTAACTTAATTATAAAGAAGTTAATACAATTGTCGAATTAAAAGGGAATAATTGGTTTAAACCTTGAATTGGAATCAAAATTAATTAAAATTAAAAAGAAACATTAAAATGAGTTTTATCTTGCTTTCCTGCGACATCCACACATGAGTATGGCCCCCATTGTCATTCGAATACTGGAGACACGCCTGCTTACGATGGATATATATGTTTCGACCCTAGCTGAATTTATGAACTTTTGTAAAAGTTTGGTAAAACGATTATGTAGTAAAATAAGATTATAGTAAACTGATGTTGAAGTGCATGTAGAAGTTACATTTCATTTTTTATTTTTTCAGCAAAGCCAACTGACGAGCTTAGAAAGATCGGTCAACAAATGCATAAAGATCTGTTCAGAATCAGTAAAAAATATCTGGGCCTTCGAGCAATCATTCAGCAACTGCGTAGAGACTACGATAATGCTCGACTCTATCCCATTGTTCCGCGATATTCCATGCTCAAATCCATGATTAAGGAGATCCTGCGAACACCTGCGTTCACAAACGTTTGCCATGAAAACGAAGAGTGAGCCAGAACTGTGCTAAAAAGACTCGCCCGCTGCCAGCTTTCAAGCGATTTCCGCAATATTTCGCCAAAAGATCGACTCCATCGAAGCATTTTTTGCAGCCGATTTGACACTGACTGGAGTTGTTTTTCGTCACATATCGCCACTGACTTTTTGAAACCAAGTTTTTTGGTGAAGCGTCACAACTTAAGTTAATGCTTAAGTAGAACTCGTACGCTCTGCGACTGGGTGTGCTGCTATAGTTCAATTCACGCGTGAGGTTCTGCTGTTTCCGGCCTCATTGAGTATGACTCTGACATCGTCTATTTTGACGGTAATATGGCTGCCTGTCTTTGTGCTTAAGACAGTATTTCTCCCTAGAAAATTTATTAATTGCTTATTAATTCATTTATGCCGTCAAAAAATAGGCAACTTATGGTCATAATAGGTCGAAAATTTCGAACGATTGGTGGAATGTCTACTGTTTCTTGTTCGGTGTTGTCTCAATGGCTCATCTGTGTATGTTTCTGTAACAATAAAGTTATATTTTATACATATTTGTTTCATAAATATTTTGCCTTCCATATCCAGGTATTCCCCCGTTTGTTGATAATTGCATTCGCCGATGACCAAGGAATGTAATGAAAGGGAGATGAAAGAAACACCAAAAACCTGGTGAACTTCCCTGCTTCGATCTAAACTATGAAATCACTACCTTAAAAGGTATAGCAGGTCTGGTTCAATCTTGAATAAATTATATGGTCTTATTTTGGAGGAGAAATACGTAAAATCCAACGTAAAATCCAACTGTGAAATTCAGAAGAGATGCAAATGTCGAGCTTACTCAAATGATCAATACTTCTCAAGAATACGGCAACAGCCCGGTCCCGAATATTAACTTAGCAAGGGGGGAGTCTCGTTTTTAGGAGCTGAAGTCATCTTGTTCTGAAAATATTGTTAGGACTAAATTACGTCTACTGAAGTTGCTAGGTTAGCCTTTAGATCCACGCCGCATGCCTAGTCGCTCAGAACTCCAACCATCCCATACGAGATCGTAGCTGTAATAATATTTACTGCGAAAGTATTATACAATGATTTATTGTAAACATTCCATGTCTAGGTTTAAGCACTATCACCAATTAGAGCAATGTGTCGGTGTCACAGGGAAAATTTTCCCCCGTGATATCTTTCTCCCCGAAAAAATTTCCCTAAGGAAATTTTTCCCCCGGAAAAATTTCACTAGAGATTTCTTTCCCCCCGGAAAAATTTCCCTAATACAGTAATTTTTGTACTGGATGTATTTATAGTAGGAACTAATATATGCTAAACTTATTTTCATGTTACGTATCCAATTAGTTTAGTTTCATATTGTATCAGTCGCAGTTATTTTCCCACCCTCCAACAGTGTACATAAGAATATATAACATAGAAATTATTCCGTATATAAGAAACAAAAGATCAGATTATCGGAATAAACGGATAAATGACTTGGATTAAATTTATATTTAAATTTGTAAGTTTATATTTTTAATTTATATTTAATCCATTTCTTCAATGCACTTTTAACGTACATAGAATTCAAATTTTATAATTAAAGTTTTGAAGATATGCAGACAAAAATTTTTGCAATTTTTAAGAAATTCTCAAAATCTCCCCCCCCCGCTATAGCGCAAAAAGACGTCTTCAGCGCAAACATTTG